>JARLTB010000176.1:700000-957500 GCA_030141615.1 Unio pictorum | reverse complement strand
TCTTTTCGATGACATAATCACTTCCGACAGAAATACATGATTTTGTGAGGGAATGCTGACCTTCATGTCGTCACAATATCTTACAGATAATATTCCATCTACAAAGCATTAAAGTCGGTCCCCGAGTGACCGAGTGGTTTAAAGCGCTCTCCGTTACGAATCACTGCTGTCTCACCTCTGTCTGCGTAGGTTTGAGTCTAATATTCGGCAAATGTAATTATGTGAGAAAGCTTGCCAGCAGCTTCTTGTGGGTCAGTAGTTCTTTCCGGGGTTTTCCCGGGTTCTTCCTCCACCAGTATTACTGGACACCATGCATAGCCTATCGTTGCTGAAATATGACGTTACATTACAGAGAAAAAACCCTTTTAGGGTCTTTTCAGGCGGTGCTCTGTATTGTTATTGTCAGTAATATAGATGTACAAGCACTCTGTATTGACATATGATTGAGATTTGTGAAACAATAATAAAAAACATTCAAAATCTAATATTACATCCGAAATCAACAATATAAAGCAAACCCTTCTTTATGCCACCAGTATATAAGACGTAGCTTCGTATACTTTTTGTATTTCTGGATAGCGATTATATCGCTTCACATTGATTTAAATTAATACTCAGTTTCTAATACTGCATCATAACAGGATGAACATGTATGTTTAACGTTAAAGGTATGAACAATTAATGTGCAAAATTAATTATTATCGGGCGTCAATTACAAACAGCAGCAGGGAGGACGAATCGGACAACTTTATAGAAGCGTCTATTTGGCAAACCAAGGCTTCCTCCAAAATCGTAAAAAAATGCGTCTATTTGGCAAATAAAGGCTTCCTCCAAAATCGAAACAAAAAAGTTTCCTTTGGAGACGCAAAGTCAGTGTCGCACCATCTTTGCTGCTAAGTGGGTAAAAATCATTTTACGATTATCACAAACAGACTAATTTGTAAAACCTCACCTCGTAAATCAATAAGATTATTGGACTGGTCAGTGAGTTTAAAATTAATTCTAGTTAACGAATCATTATGACATCGCATATAGACTGGATTAATTGGATCCTCAACTATTAAAAATCCGGGTGGAGCAGTTGGTGCAAATGAATATAAAATATATCCCTGCTTTGCTTGATTTGATCTTTCGAGATTTATTTGGTAACTTCCTTCCATAACATCTCATACTAAATTCACTGCAATCACCGAGGATATATTGACGTTTTGAGGAGCAATATGCCGTCCACCTCCGTCTGGGTCATTATTATCTGTGAGGATAGTTGTTTGTGGTTGTGGCATTTTTTTCCATGCGTCGTGAATCCTTTTGAAACACTCATCGATGGCATCATTTGGCTCTTTCTTTAGCTCGGGTACGACATATCCTGGAAATTTAAACGTAGGGATATCTTCTACGCCTATTTTGTATTTTTCTGCAAATTTTGTTCTCGTTGCAGCAATACTATCAGCTAAGATACGTTGTACAAGTAGCAAATTAAATTCATCCATGTTGGCGATAATTTTATTACACATCTCTAAGTATTTGATGAATTCATCTCGGTTGGGTGGGATTTTATTAGCTTCCGCTACGATTGGATTTTTAAATGTTTCAAAATCAGTGTTCATCGCTGTAAACTGATAGGTATCATCTAGTTCGTGTATTAATAAAAGGTTATTGAATCCCCCTCTCTCAAAATAACCACTAAACTAAAATCTAGTGGTAAACAATATGTTAATTTATCAAGAGGGTTTGGGCGGAGATCATTGATATCGTATGTATGTTTACTACTATAACCATGATTATCCTCCTTCGTTAAAACATAATCAGATTTTTGTGGTTCTGGTGGTATTTGATAAGATGCCTGAGGTGGGTTTTCAGGCCATCCTAATATAGTTCTGATTGAACTCTGATAGATGTCTATGGCAGATGATAAAGTCGGCTCATGGAAAGTTATAGCGATTTTCGATTCTTTTCCAGTAATGGATTTTATTCTGCATTGTAATTCATTATTGATCTGTTCGATTTGGTAGGACCCAGATTTTAACGAAACAACGTTCAAGTCTGGAGTACCATCGGGTTTATTCTTTGTTTCGTATATTTGATAAAAGTCATTTATATTTATTTTTACTTTTGTTTGTTTGTTAGATTTAAATTTGGCATTTTAAGTTTTAAGATTCGTTCATTGAAACGGGGGGGGGGGGGGGTGACTTGTACTTTACAGAGTAAACACCAGGTGTTGACCTCATTTCTGACATGGTTTCAGAGTTGTAAACAAGCTTTTAAAATGATTGGTTGGTTCCAATGACAAAATGGGGCTTTACATAAACATCTTTCTATTTTTAGTTGGTTCATAAGGTGTGTACGTGAGTTTTTGAACGTAAATTATTTCTAAGAGTTTCTAAAACATCATGAGACCCCTTCCTTGTTCACGTAAAAACAGGCATATAAATTATGTTTTGGAGCGAGCTATTCAGTAGAAGTTGGGCTTTTAGAATATTAAGTTGTGTTTTTTTTGGGGTTATTATAAATTACCTTGTCATAGAAATTTTATTAACAAGAACTGACTTCTTCAAGTGACATCGTCTTCCATATTGGATACGTCGCTAAAATTCAAACTTAGAATTATTTGGACATTTTATTACCAGAACTTTTGTAGTGACTCTAGTGGATAATATTTTGAGTTATTTTTGGATTAATTTTGGAATTGATTCTTAAAACCGTAAGCTTATTTTTCTCTTCTGAGGAATATTTATACTCAGTAAATTGTTTATTAAGTTTTGCAAGCTTTCACTCTTTCTATGTTACTGTTTATTCGAGCCTAATCATGTAACATCTTGCTCACAAACACCAAGGAATTATTCGGTTGTTGACAACCGAATGATTTTGATCTAATATTCGACCGACTGTGATACACTCGTTATTTTGCCAGTGCTATCTCCTTCACCGGAATTGCTGGGGCCGCTGCCACCATTAATGCTGAAATTGCAGCTAACAACGGGAATATATCATCTGATTTTATCATTTTTTTTAATTTAACATCTATTTTATTTCTGATGGCATTCATTGAAGTGTTTT
Organism: Unio pictorum; assembly: GCA_030141615.1. Taxonomy (NCBI): domain Eukaryota; kingdom Metazoa; phylum Mollusca; class Bivalvia; order Unionida; family Unionidae; genus Unio; species Unio pictorum. The sequence continues at coordinate 954,443 of JARLTB010000176.1, read as the reverse complement.
ATCTGACGTGCTGTCAGTGACAATTTATTCTGACCATCAGACATCTGATTGCGTTTCAGCGATATTGTGGTTCCACATATTTTTAGCTGATTCAGATTGCAATTTTTTAATTTGACCAGGAGTTAACGTAACACTAACATGACTATATGACATTTTATTAATAACAGATTGATCTAATTGTTATATTACATATTTTCACTGTGCATCAACTACTTTCATTCGTCCACCAAGACCTTTGAGTAGCATTGATTTGTCACTGAGAATTACAGCAACTTCTCTGTAACCACCAGCAGGAGTAGCGGTTACACGAGCTCGAAAGTATATGTCAACGACGGATTGTCTGGTTAAGTCAAGATGTTCCAACGAAAAGTAATAGATGGGATATAGTTTTCTAAAATCCCATTGTGATATTTGCAGACCGGTATCTACATTATTATCGCGTTCCATAAATGATAGCAAACGATGATAGACGCGTGCTATTTGGTTTTGTTCGTAATTAAGTAAAACATCCTCGGTTGGTTCCTGTTGGCCGATTACAATCAACGAGACTTCATTAACACTAAATGTATCAGATATATGGCTGCGTGTTTTTGAACCCAATCGCGCCTTATCCTGTAACGTAACAAATATATGCCTCGGCGCAGAAACGACTTGTTTTGATGCCAGTTGCCAAGTAAATGTACCAATAACAGTACTATCCATGGTATCCGTGGTAGTTGTTAGCCAACTTAGCAATGATTTGCCGCCTGTACTCATAAATGCTCTGTGGTGATTGATGGAGTCATTACTAGCATCAACAGTGATAGTTTTGTTATATTCTCCATGCCATCAGGAACACCAGCATCATGCCAGATTGTATCATTATCATTACCCTTTCTAATGAGTGCTACTGTATGCTTTGCTCCATAGATAACTTTTCTAACATTTCTGCAGAATCCAAATATATGATGTAGTGGAATCGCTCTAATCTACGATGTCCTTCCAACATTGATACGCGTGTTGCAAACCCTACGTTATAACGAATACTATCACCTTTTACGATATCAAAGGCAGCAGCTGGTATTGGTTAGTGTTCTAGAGTATCATCTGATTGATCAGCAATTCCAGTATTTACTGGTGTCCGTAATTTAAGATACTTATTGTTATCAGCATTATCAGTAATATCTTTAGCAAACATCATAGATGGACCTGCCGATCTTGTATACTCATCAGAGTATCTTGTCAACCCCACTATTGTTGTGGCAACATCAACATAATGATCTATAGATTCAATCTCTTTTCCATCAATCATGTATCTAGTACTCTCCAATAGCGCCATGATACCATTATTGACAAAGCCGACTTTGACACCATCTGCATATGGCGGATCATTAGCAACACATTTATCCATTACAATTTCTCCTTCTACTTCGATAAACGCTTCAGCGGGTAGAAAGTATTTGCTGGTATCCTGGACTTGAAGTTCGTTCCTTGATCGACTATTTGGTTGTACTGCATTATAGGAAACATACTGACAATTAAGTATAGAATCATTATTGGGTACTGGGGCGTCCATATCAAACGCTGTATCAGGAGCCGATTTGAACATATTATTATATATTTCTTGATCTAAATCGTGATCTCGCTCGCGATTTCAAGCCACGTCCTGCTATCATGCTTGCAGTAATATTTCCTTGAGTGTCATACCGTGATCCTATATTCTGATCCACCGCGTTATTTATTATTTTACTAATACTTTCAGGCATAATTTCCGTAGATGGTAGTGGTCCTAATGACGAAGTCGAAAATCCAAGGGATTTTTGTGGTGGTTTCCTTCGCCGCCGAAACAACGCTACTAGTTTTTTTTTTATCCGCGGAAAATGCTTTCCCGACAATATCACCAACAGCGCTAATACCATTATCACGAATAACATCAATAGCTTTCATTGATAATTCTTGCAAATAACCCTGCAATGGTATTGCCAAGACCATCTCCATAGTACGCTCTATAAACTTGAAATCGTGAGTTTACTACATAGACCATGGTTGGTTTGTTGTGGTTGTAGTGTATGATCATCTTATTTAAATGCTATTTATCTAATGTGATTTAATCACTATGGTAAGCGTCTGCTTCTGCTAGCTCATCAATAAACTCTTGGTATACATCAATATCCATGATACAGTCTTCAAAAATTCGTCTGTAGATATCAGCTGCCTCATTAATTACTTCCAGTGAGTTATTTCCGGCTCGTTTCCCTCCTACGAGAACGTCTAATTATGATATATCCCCGAGAATACTATTAGGACAATGAACTAGACCACTACCTGAAAAACCCCTTGGATATCCTCCAGCGAATTTTTCAATTGTACCAGTTGCACCCTGCAAAGAGGATTGTATTATATTAAAAAGTTTTGATTGTTCTGGTAATCTAAGAAATCCAGAATTTGTTTGCTTCTCTGTAGATGATTCAGCTTTCTATATTTAATCCATAAATTCTCTATATGTTTTATCCTTTTTCGATGCCCTAAATGCACCTGTAAACACACGATATAATTCATTATACCATGTTTTTGATTAAGGAGATTATGATCATCGTGGACATAATTTCATCTCTGATGAAAACTATTAACGACAAAATTAGCTAATTCATCAGTAGTATTAAATCCCATCTTTCTTATTTTATCTAATTTATCCGGAATAAATTATCATTGAATGCAACTCGTCCACCAGCAATATCACCTTCTTCTTCTTCTTCTTCTTCTTCTTCTTCTTCTTCTTCTTCTTCTTCTTCTTCTTCTTCTTCTTCTTCTTCTTCTTCTTCTTCTTCAATTAAAGCATCCTTTTGTTGTTGTTCAATATCACCCTCATCTTCTTCAATAATATCACCTAGTCGTTGTTTAAGTCTTTCAAGTCGTTCTTGATCTAGTCGTTGTTGTTCTCGTTCACGTTGTCTCTGAAGTCGTTCAGTGGCTATTATTTCACCAGGAAGTGTTTTTAAAGATTCCTTTGTTTGCTTGGATCTCTTTGCTATTTTTTCACGTATTGGTACAGTATCCTTAGTAGCAGTGGTTACTGGTTTGAATAATTGTTCAGTGTCTGTTGCAAAACAGTTTGAAATTGCTGTCTCATTTGGAGCTCATTTCGGACGGAATCACGAACTGGAATTAACTTCTTAATCAAAGCTAATCGTTCACGTGCTAATTTAGTTGTTAGTGCTTCATTTACCATTATAAATAAATGTACGATTTAAATTGTAAGTGAAAACTCACCCAAAAAATTCTTTTGAATTTGACACTGTGTGTTATACTTCCGCGTACTGATAAATCACCGAACCCTATCTTAGCATGTCTATAGAATTTCAACTCATACAAATTTGTTCTAGGTGAGTAAGCGAATACCTGTGTTCCGTACCCTGTATTACTCATGAATGTATGGTGTGTTTAGAGTGTCAATTGTTGAGGCAATCAAGGGGGGGATTTTCATTTTGGCAGCTAATCTCTTTTATTGTTTTGATTTTCGAGTTAATTGTGCGTATGATTTCATATTGTTTCCCCAATTTCTTATGACCTTTTCGACAACAGTGAATAACGGGACTAGCTTGTTGATGTCGTTACAGAATGCAAGGGAAAATTTTACCGCGTGTTGAATTCGTTTGATCAGGCCATATTCACTTCGAAGGACATACCTATTATTTCGAGCGCTATCATCAATATCTTGAAATTCAGAAAGAATCTAATTACAATCTAATTTATCTGACAATTGAATTCCTTGATTTTTCAAATTTGAAATCTCGTTAATAATGAACTTCATTTTTTCGAAATTCATATATGAAATATTATATATTTAATATGAAATAAAAAATTAGCTGTCATTTTTTGACGCGTTTTTTTGTATGATATGATGAAGTCCATTCGCAGTAAGGTGTATACACATCTTATTGCGCCTAGACATATTATGCAAGTTATATATGATGAACTCCATTCGCAAAAAGGTGTATTCACGTCTTATTGCGCCTAGAGATATATATGAAAAACCACATTTGGAACCACTCAGGTGTTATTCACATCGGAGGGACCCAGATGTTACATATATAAGACAACACGTCCCCATTTGGAACGCCTCAGGTGTTATTCACGTCTGACCGGGCCCAGAGGTAACACGAAACATAGTCTGCAAGAGGAGATCTAAATCATCAAATAACGGTTTAGAACTCCAAGAAGGCATATTTCGTGAATGGACGTCACATTACATATAGATATATACATGGTATTTACAAAAAAATGAAATGGTATTTACGATGAAATGATATGATAATACAAGTATTTACAAATAGGACAGCACAAGACAATACAACATATAACAATCGATTATAGGTAGACACATATCCACACGGAGCTGTTCTACATTCAAACTGAAACCACAATACCCCAACAAAATCACCCGGGATTGAATGCAAAAACACATTCACACCGTGTGACGGTGTGTGACGTATGGTAGTTTCATGGCTTGAATTTAGAATGCCTTAAAGCCGCAATACTATAGGAGACAGAATGATATATAAGCTAACTAATACATGAAAACAGTATGACAGAGTTGTGCGATTTTTATTATTTCGTGTACTTAATTATGATTATTGACAACATTTAAAGAAAACCGAATATTGAAAAAAACATCAAAAAAAGATTTCAATTATTGTAATACCACTTGTTTGATTCGTTTTCTCACAAAACAATACCTGATTATTTCCATTGAGATCCGTAGCAGTTAAACAACAACAAAAATCAATTCAGTCATCGGAAAATCCCTGTGAGATCCGTAACTCATATCTCTGTTTCAAAAACCGTATACAAGCCCACACGAATTATTCCCTTTGGTGATATAACACATAGTACAAACAGAATTCAGACATATGTAAATTGAATTCCATGTCTGATTCGCTTTGAAATCGCTGATCTAGTGATATTCTCTGCAACATATCGTAATAAGGATCAACAAATATCGAAATACCTACCGACTTCAGTCATTGACTTAAATACTCTTTCTACGTTATTTTCTGTATTAAACGATTTTAAATGATTCGCATTTTTCGAGTTTTTTCAGTCCCTCCTCGTTTGCTTTTTCACTCTGAGAAATAGCTTGTAAATTCGATAAAGAATTGTTCCTTTGATTGGAATCAATATGATCGATTACAAACCAATATTTTATCAATCCATGGAAACACTCATATGCGATTCTGTGATTAAGATGACTTTTCCCTCCAGAATTAAATAAGAGTTATCCTTGATTATTCACAACACCCACTGATTTCTTCAGCCTGCGGTGTCTGACAATACCATCGCGAGATGCTTCATAATTGGTAATCACGGGATGTGGTTGAAATTCTTGCTTCATTTATATACCATAATATTATTTGTCTAATTTGTTATTTGGTTTAATTATTACTTGAGAATATATCAATGTAGTCTTGAGGTGTTTTTATGATTTTCTCATTGACAGAGTCATTGATGGAATCTTTGATGGAGTTTTAAACTCTATTATCATAATAACGCTTTAGTTTTCTCCATCGCTTACCACCACAATTGAAATATAACTGCGAGTTACCTCGCACACATACCCCACATCGTATGCAAGGGCAGGGCCCAAAACTCCCACGACGTACGCTTTGTAAATGATATCCACAAAATTCATTTCTACATAACTTGTTACAAGCGGTTACTGATCCTATCATAAGCAATTTGCAATGATTCATTATGTAATACATTTCTTATTTAAAAACTTGTTTTAATTATAATATGGAGGAGTTCGAGAGATTATCGAAAGCTACGAATCGGAAAAATGTTGAATTCAATCTCGATAGAGTCTCCACTGATGTACCAAAGAGTCTAATAAGTGATAGAAACATGTTGGGTAAAATCAGTGATTGTTTTAATGAATTCAAGCGCGATGGAGCATCTCACTGTTTGTCAACATTTCGAATTGATGGTAGTGTTCATGCTACCATGAACGTCGAAAGAGCAGAAGTGATAATTTCAAATCTTGACAAGAAAAAGTATTTTTTAGAGTGAAATGCATTATCCGCTCAGAAACGGGGAATTGGGTTATGCGCGATAAATTTGAACCCATCCTGAAAAATAAGAACTGTCACTGTAAGTCAGGATTCCAAACCAGGAATTCTGACTGGGATTGACAAACCGTATTACAAGAGGTCTTATCCTGTAACAGCAGTTGTTTATGGAACCTATCCGATAAATGATAAACCGAGTATTGAAAAACTAAAACCCATGAAATAATCGTCAAGAATAAATTGTGTAGCAGAACGAATAATAGAGCATTGTACAAATGCGTTGCGTGGAAACTAATTGACGGATCTAAGACACAAAAAAATAAACGAATGGGTAATTAACAGTGAATGAAAACGGCGCAACAATTCAAGATATAGCCAAATTATTAGAAACATCATTAAGATTCCCAATAACCGTAATGACGATAACAGGAGAGGTATTACATGAATCGAAATATAAATCAAAATGAGCTCCAATCAAAATTATTGACCATAATGAACACGCTTGGACAACTGCGTTAACAATATTTCCGGGCTTTTTAACCATAAGATATTACACGAGAAATTTATTTGATTTTATTTACGAATTAAGTAAAAATAATCCTGTGTCAGTGTGGTTACTTCACAGTTTTTAAGACGAGGAGGGTAAATTCGATCAATTTTGTAAGACCCAATTTCGAATTATACCGTACTGAAGCGCTCTTTAACAAGATGAAAAAACTAGCTAATGGTTTTTCACCGGATTACGACGAACAATTATTAACAAACTGTTTTACAATACCGTCAGTTGCATCTCATTTCACGAGAAAGAGAAATCTATGGAAGCCAACACGCGCAGAATTTCTCTCAGATATCTAATCAAGCTGCGTTAACTACGGCCATGGTGGATTATGGAATACAAAATACGACCCTGAAAATATTATCTCGGTTGATATGATTGCGTGTTATCCAGGGAGTTTTCTTGGGTATGGAGATTGTTCTGAGTATTTCAAAAGATGTAGACATCCCACACATGAGATGACCAGTGTTGCGATTAATAGACCACTGCCCGATTTTGATCTCATCGGATTCGCTCGTGTGGAATCGTTTGAATTGCCTAAAGGACTTTATCGCTGCTGTTATGTTTGGCTTAGTAGACACATCTCTGAAAAACACTGGATGCGAATAGTGTTATTACGGTATATGATTGATTCTAAAATGCAGATATCGCTGATGGTCACTGAAGCAATTATATCATATCGAAAACAAGCTGAAGTATGGTTACCACAACCCGATAGTCTAGATAGTATAATCAGCGAAAACAAAAAACAATTCCCCGATCTCGACAAAGAATATATCGTGAAATGGTCCAAAAAAATCTTTGAAGTTAGAAATAAACACGCAAAAGATTTCGAATAATTGATAAGTTCACACAGGGTGGAAAATATTAACACAAACGATATTCTTCGCGGTTGGTTATAGATGATGCTGAATACGATTTTATAATCGCAGATGTAACATCTAGGGGTATATACGTCGATCGTAAAGACGCTTTCTTGATCGATGGAACCAAATTAGGTACAATTGTTACTTACACAAATGGAGAAAATAATCAATATATGTACTTAAGGTCGTATATGCTGGCTTATGCTTCTATTAATTTACTTTCGATGATAAATAGATTTTCTGACACCGCGGTTAGAGCAGCAACTGATTTATTTTATATAGACGTAAAACAAGAAGAAGCAGCAGCTGAATTCACTGATTCAGACGAGAGTTGGGGATCATGGAGAATTAAAAAGGTAATACTGCGTGATTACTCCAATTCAGCAGATGTCACAATTGAAACCAATTACTTTAAAAATAATCCGATATCAGAACTATCAAATGCACCGTTGTGTTCCGATCCAATATCTAGATATAAAACCAGTTATTCAAACGGTTGTGGTGGGTCAGGGAAGACGACTCGTGCGATTGAATTATTTCGAGGGAAATCAAACATGATTGTGTTAACACCAACACACAGACCTGCAAGAATTAATGCTTGCACTTATCATAGTTTCTTTCGATGGAAAGGTGACGAATGGACTCCTGATCGAATGGGCGAGAAATATATTCCTGAAAACATCATTTCGGATGAGATATGCACAGTGTAGTTAGATGTATTACAAACGTTTCTTGACTGGCTATTGCTAGCGAATACACAAGTGATAATGTGTGGCGATTATGGTCAACCACCACCATTTATCGGTTTGTCTCCACATGAATGGCTAAAGAATTTTGATGACTATTATGAAGAAATTAATACCGGCCATAGAGCACTTGATAATGAATTACGCGAGTTCAAGAAACTAATCAGATTACAACCGGATAGAATCCAGTGTGAAATAGCACGTGAAATAATTTCGGACACCCCATTAAATGATTGCTGGGAGGCGTGGAGACCAAATGATTTGATAGTGGCAAGTAGAAAGATAATCAGATATACACTTCAGATGAAGTTATTTAACATGCATAAAAAAAAAATTTGCAACACTTCCAGTGCATCTGTGTTATAGGCCTACGGATACACAAAGACAAAATATCAAAGTTGATATTCCTGGACAAAGTGAAAAAAAGATTCTCGTGTTGAATGATATTGTGTTATTTGATATCAATGTCGTAGAAGATGCATTGTGTACTGATAAATCCCCATGGAAGGTAGAATTCGCAGCGACGATACATTCTTCGCAGGGGTTGACTATATCCGATACAATTGTTTGGATCATAGATAATCGCATCGAGTGGTCGAATTAAGTTCATCTTGCGGTGTCCAGAGTACGAAGAATACATCAACTTCGAAGAGTTGTTTTAGATACTAATAACACCACAATCAGTGATATTGTCAGCGATGACATAATCAGAAAAAACTCGCTGGTTATAAACAAACATGATAAATAAAATAAACGAGAATTTGATATTGATGCTGAATTTATAATTACACTGAAGCAACAACAGAATAATCACTGCGGGAGTTGTAATTGTATAATGCGTTGGTGTTGGTCAGATAAAGATCTTCGCCAATTTACCACAGACAGAAAAGATAGCAGAGTTGTTTTAGATGATAATGACACTACAATAAATGATATTGTCAGCGATGATATAATCAGAAAAAAAACTCTCAGATTATAAACAACAGGACAAAAGAAAACAGAAAATTTGATATTGATGCCGGGTTTATAATCACGCTAAAACAACAACAGAGTAATCACTGCGCGAGTTGCAATTGTATTATGCGTTGGTCGGATAAAGATCCTCGCCAATTTACCGTAGGCAGAAAAAATAGCAGCGTAGGTCATACAAGAGATAATGTGATGCTGACTTGTTTTGAGTGCAACAGACGCAGAGGTGCTAGTTAAGACCCCGCGGTGGTAATTGAGTATCCTCGGGTATCACTTGCAGTTGTTCCCGAGTAAATTCACAAATTCACGCTGAGGAGCAGTTAAAGTCAACCTATAGACTGGCGGTCTACCCGTAGATCTCGTTATGCTAGATATTGTATGTGCAGTAACACTCCAAATAGGATCAGTAGCTCTTTTTGTGACACCTTTAAGATTTCCTGGATCATATAAATATCTAACAGTGACATTACCGAGTATTGGTTGTTTTGAAAAATCATTTTGTGGCTTTACAGGTATATGCTTCTTTTTATCCCGTTGTTAGGTTTTATATTATTTTTTCGAGTAATCTCATTATTCAGCGAGGTAATTACGCCTGGTAATCTCTTGACCCATTCACGAGATCGTTTATCCTGAATAAATTCCTTCGCGTATTGATATCCAAATAACTGCTCAACAAGTGTCCAATTAAATCGTTCAACAATTGCCTGATCGCGATGTAATGCAGTATTTCCTCGTCTGATGGTGACATTATGATGCTTCATTGTTGATAACACTGCACCCTGAAAGTCTTTGCCAGGATCAACTTGTAATATATTTGGCCAATGCAGAGGACCTCGTCGATAAATCCTTTCATAAGCCACTTCAGTTGATGATTTTATCTTTAGCGGCTCTGCTTGTTTGTATAGACACGCAACATCAACTACGGTTAGTGCATACTTGTAAACACCATCATGCGGCAGAAATAATATATCAGCTTGATGAACCCCATTAACGACGCTGACATCAAAATGTAAGGAGTTAATTTGTTTAGGCGGTGGTAGATAAATTTGCCATATCGCCTGTTTTGATAACCAATCAACTGCAGTGGTATTTTTCCCCTTTGCGGCGCTAGCGAGTTAACTGATTGCTGATTTAACCTTCCAGTATCCTTTTGGAGAATAATAAATAGATTCCATGATGTTATTAATTATCAGCACCCAACATCATTTTACTATCGCCGATTTTAGTATACAATGAAGCCAACTTTTCTTTGAAGGATTTATCAGTGAAAGAATTCAACGCATGAATTACTTTTACATCTGTGACAATTCTATGTTGCAGATTACTGCTTTTATAAGCAACATCATGAGCATGACACGCCTTATCAATTGCGTTTATTGGTTATTCACTAGGACGGGGTTGGTTTTGATCATCGCGTCTGTTATCTAGTCTGGTCCCGGGTCCACAATAACTATACCCTGGAAGGTGTTTTTCTCCTGGATATTTTGCTCATGGTGTTCCTGGGAGTTTTACTAACTTGGCTGCATTATTACCTCCTTGTTTTAAAAAAACATCTCCAGATTTCATAGAAACAAATCTATTTTTTTTATACGACATTGTATACACTTACCAGCAAGTGCTGATCTGTTATTTTTAGTTGTAATCGTCGTCATGTCGTTTTTGCTAGTACGCTTCTTACATTTCACACAATATAGATCCATAATTTATTTATAATAACCTGAATGTAATTGATTTTTCGGCGACAAAAACACGAGAACCGGTTAATCATCCTGCAGCGCTACCAAATTCTATTCGCATGATTATTATCGGACCATCTGGAAGTGGCAAGACACATCTGCTAACTAATTTGATAACGAGATGGATGAAATGGGACAAATTGTATTTGGTATCCCCAAGTGTAGACGATCAGTGATGTTACGAGGCGTTAAAGGATTTTAACGAAAAAGGAAAATTGGAAATTTATGAAGATATTATTGAGTTTATAACCGATATTGAGGAAGCACCGATCATTGATGATATTGATGGAAATGTTAACAATTTAGTCGTATATGATGATGTCATGTTACATAATCAAAAGAATCCCGCTAGGATATTTTCCAGAGGTAGGCATACAAATACCGATGTGATATATGTCACTCAACGATACACTCAAATACCAAAAGTGATCAGAGATAACTGCAATATTCTTGCTGTATTCAACCGAGTTGACACACATACGCTACGAAATATTTGGCAAACTTGGTGCGGCGGTGATATGGATTATAATCACTTTAGAAATTTCTTTACTCACGCTCAGTCAATCCCACATGGATTTGTAACGATAAATTTGCATGACCCGAGATCAAGATATCGTTTCGGACTTGATCAAATATTCGGTTGAAATCGTAAAAAGATGTTTACCCCCAAAGCAGCAGAGAGAGCGCGACAACGACTTTGCGTCTCCAAAGGAAATTTTTTTTCGATTTTGGAGGAAGGCTTGGTTTGCCAAATAGACGCTTTTTTACGATTTGGGTGAAACCTTGGTTTGCCAAATAGACGCTTCTATAAAGTTGTCCGATTAGCCCTCCATGCTGCTCAAACAGAAAACTGTATAATAAGAAGTTATATAATATTCACATGCAATAAGAACAACTTTGTAGTAATCGAACCGTATGAATTACACAGTTTCCATTTATCTATATATGACTAAAAGGAGAATTATACTTGCTGAGACTCAAACATAGAAAATAAAGTCAACAACTTCGTTTATTACAGTGACTTAGCATATAAGATAAGAAGTTAGAATTTGCATTGATTGGTGCTGTAAAATATGCATTTAAGAAGAAGCACCGTGACTCTATACCTGGAATGAAGGTATTAGAAACACGTTATGTATGCAGATACAACCATGAATCATTTGTATGGCAAATCTGTGCACAATATGTGCCAATCCCACCTAAAATGTTATAGTGAACAGAGCCATATAACCTGATGTACAGTTGAGACAATCTAAAACGTATCATATTAGATAATATATGTAAAAGTCTGATGGTACAGAGCACAATCAAAACATGAGTGGCCTAGCTGTTATTGAGGCTAATGTTTTTTATCCATTAGCGATGTAAAGATTAGGTGAGAGAGAGAGAGAGAGAGAGAGAGAGAGAGAGAGACAGAGAGACAGACAGACAGACAGACAGAGACAGAGGGAGAGAGAGAGAGAGATATTCAGCCAACGCATATTCTGTGTTATTTATCCCATATTTTTCATCAAGAGCAGAAGAAATACTGAGTCAGCTAACATATCGCTTATGTGCAGACAAAGACACTGCCACAACCTTCAGCAATATGAATTTTTAAATGTACAAAATATCTCTTTAAAAGTTGGAATAAGGTTGATATTGCCTTCATTCTTTGCTGATTGACTCAACAATACGTTTATACTTACTGTACACCAAAGAATACAAGGCACCAGTGCTCTGGGTTGGTAGGTTCTGACGTAACATACATAACGCTTTGTGGGCATTATGATTATTCTGTTACCGAATAAGTTTCATAACATTTGATGCTCAAAATAATTTCAAACAATACTAAATATAGTTTAAAAACGTCAATGAAACATTTATCATCTGTTTATTTTAGATTGAACTTATTGTGATAAATATCTTTGTTACCAATCATAAACTTGTCCCGTTCTAGTAAAACTTCTCCCTCGTGCTTCTCCTAAATATAAATGAAATCTTCAGTAAGGTCGAAAATAAATATTGTAAGGTTGATGACAAAAAAAAGCAAACAACGTGAGTACCACTCTTAGAAAAACGAAACAGGAGATAAAAGGGGAAATACACATCGAGTGAATCTGACTGAAGGAAAGCAAGAGGCAGAAGAAGATAATAAAACCAATCCAACATTTTTGTCCACGTCGACTAGAAATATGTCTGCTGTAGAGATCACGACCTATTGTTTAAAAGAAAACACCACGAGACTGACTTTTGTTATGCATTATACAATAGTTACATGTTTTCTTTTGTTACTTAGATTAATATCGTGTATTACATTTATGTGTATATACATCTATGTATGTCTGAATAATCATTACGCATTTCGGTACACAATACTCACGTATGCACACCATAATTCTTTGACATGGTTTAAGTTCGAATTCGCATGAAGGAAAACTATGATATTATTTTATAAACGTATAATGCAGTATGTGCGACCGTGCTGAAACAAATATGCCTACGCACTCACCTCCCCTCCCCGTTGTCAACACGTTTGCCACGGTTAAAGAAATCTGAGCAGAAAACATTTAACAGTTTCGTACAATAGCTGTTATATGTTGTAGTGCTTACGGTTCGAGTAATAGTTACGAAAAAATCGACACGTATTAGAAACGGATTATTGGACGTAATCGTCTGAATAACTTAGTCCCCCAGCAAAGAAATAATGTTGTATACAGGTATATTCTTGTCGATGCGTCTGTGAGTACCTCAAACGAAACCACCTTTTTTTTAGATAAGAATGAAAGAAGGCGCATTTCTTTTCGTCCTTGTTCCCTTGGCTTATGTCTTATCAGGTAAGTCTTTCTGATTATTTCATTTCGAAAATTAATATATTTGTACCGACTTTAAAACGTTTGTTGGCAATGCAGTGGTCACATTTCACACAAGATCAAACTGTCTTGGCTATTCAAGTTCAGGCTAAATAACTCATTTGAGTAAATGTATGTTCTGTATGTTAGGACTAATGACTTTCATCCATGTGTCGAATATTGATAATATTTGAGCTAGACTTAGCCACTTTGTAACTGGCAAAGGGAAACTTTAACACAACGTTAATTGTCCATGCTTGCCGACCGATTCTGACCGATTTAATTGGTTGAAATCAATTAAAGTCCTTTGTCATCAGCTAAATGTCTTAGTCTGCATCTTATATTTTAGTCTGATTTTAATTATCCAAAGCATGTGAAATAACATTAGTGTTTACCTACCAATGTTAAGCTAAAGATGTGCTGATGATAAACTTGACTGAGAATAAGTGACCTATTCTCACATAGGGTTTTAGGGAAGCTCGTTTCCAATCCTTAAACCCATAAATGCCTTGTGAAAGCTAAAGCTAAAGCATAGTGCGGTTATGCTATCAGACATATAGCTATTTCTCTTACAGGTATGCCGAGTTATCAAAATAACGATGTTTTCGATTCAAAACTATTAGGCAAATTCGGTTTTCATTTCCAATAATATACGACGCAGTTAAACACTTTTAATAGAGTAATATTTTCACAATATGTTCATTTCTCATTTTCGCATGGTAACGTGCAAAGGGCATGAAAGTAAAAAAATGAACTCCGTTCTGCTTGATATTTGTACGTCTTTCATCTGAATTCGAAAACTTTCTTTGTGATTATTTTGTTTTCAAAAATACAATTTAAAATGCAACACTAACCACCAACAATATCATGAATACCATCATCATGAAAACATTGATGAACTAGTTGATAGTATGTATCCAATGTTGGTAATATGTGTAGCATACGTTTTGATATCTTTTAAGCTACATCATACTCTTTGATGCATGGGCAGAAATGGAAAGTTTACATCAATGATGAAATGCACGGAAATACTTTGCTAGCGTAAGATCAATTACTATATAGAAGGAAATGAAAATCTTGATAATTGTGTCTTCCAAAGGTGTCTCATTGTCAGATAACCGTATCTTACGGAGTTGCGGTAAATATTATAAATCATCATAGCTGTAAGCGACAAGTGCTTAAAGGTCATCTGGATCCTTGCATTCCACAAAATCGGTTTGTTATGCCAACAACAGCTTCCGATTTCACTTGAGCTTTTCCATTTACGCAAATCAGGCCTCTGCTGTGGGCTAAAATCTCTTAACCCCAATTAGAAAAGGCATATAATAATATTCTTGGAAGTGATTTTGATCAATATATGGTCTATCACTATTCAATAGCTTGACTATATTGGAGGAGCTAGGCAGGTTTTAAATTAGCCAAACTTTGGCTAATTCCTACAAAGCTGTTCTTCACACCCTTAGGTAGGAACCAAATTTTGGGAAAATTAGCCAAAATTTGGCTAGTGTCTTTTAGTATAACCCCCATGTATGGCTGCAAACGATCAAACTCTAGGTAACTATGATTAGCCAAATTTGTGTAACTGCAATATTGTCCCTTTCCATAATGTATGGCATGACCTTTAGGTAGAAACCAAATTTTGGATAAATGTATCTTTAGCCAAAATTTGGCTAAGGGTTCCTGTTGCCATGCTCAGTGAGGCTGGTGCACAGCTAATGTTCTTTTAGCAAGATTTGGCTAGTGTCAGCAACAGTTTTTAAAAACAGCTGCATGTATGGCTGTTAGAATTTAAAAACTCTATAATTAGCTATATTTGGCCATCCTCCTCAGTGTTTCATTCCATACTATTGTGTAAATGTAAGCAAATAATTTTGCTGGCCATTGCATGCAATGTTTTCTTTTGTAGAATCTATAGTAATAACTATTAGAAATCCAAATTTGGCTACATGCATGGCTAAATTACTCATAAGGAGTACATGCAATATTGGCTAAATATGTGCTTGACTCCTAATGTTGTATTCAATTTTAATATGTATATACTTTAGCATAGAACTTACTGTGTAACATTCAAATTTAATGAATGGGAGAATACCAAACCATCCCAGTGATTCATATATTGTTAGTTTTTTTATATAAATTCATTAGGTTGATTATCTATTTTACCTCTATCCACCAACGTTTCATTCTAATGTGTTTCACCCTGTTAATAAATGTGTAATCAGAATACTCTCTAGTGAATAGACATTTTCTGAGCTATAATCCAGACGAAATGAATAGAGAATCAAAATGATAATATACATTGCTATTAAATATCTATATTTTGAATGATAATACCTAGAGCATGTTTATGTAATGTAAATACCTTGTTTTCAACATCTTCTCATCTATCTTCATTAACATACACCATTTACATCCCCCATTGATCAGGAAGCACTATACATGTATTTTACTGTTACCATCTTACCGTTTCACTTTCAACTATTTGGTTTTTATATCACTGGTTGATATTAAAATTTTTACTCTTTTTAACGTTTTTTCGTACAACAAATTGTATAGCGCTAAATAGTCTAAACGTTCTTGTGCACCATTAACATTCAGTCAATTTATCAACCACATGGCCTTTAGACACCATTATTATCAATGTAACTTTAGAACTTTCTGAAATTGTATTATGTCAGGTAGTGCTTTGTCAAGTTTTGCCAGGGATAGGAGGCACATGTTGGATGGTACTTAGGTCTGATGGAGTAATAAAAAACATATTATCAAATGTGTACCCTGGTATTCCATGTTATATTTAATTCTGTTTTGACATCTCATAAGATAAGTGACTAAAGCTTTAAATAGAACAGTAAACACAAATATAATGGGTTTTTCGTTTCAAGTTCAATGTACATATTAATAATTATGTAAAATTTTACTTCTATTTGATGATATTTTGTAACATATTTAAATCTAACATAGTTTTAACAAGATAAATTTAAGATATTAACAGCATAAATAATTCCATTTCAAAGACTGCCTGAGGTTCATCTTTAGTGATTTAATGGCAAGTGGTTAAATGTATAAATTTATATTTACTCTAAAAGACATGTCTTATATTATAATTAAAAAATAATTGATGAGACCTAGTGGCTACAGAGATGCTGTTTTGCCCATTAAAAACCATGTAGTATACCATAATGTTTCTTTGATAATAATCACCCAATAATAATACTTCAGGAGAACTGTTACTACCAGTCAAATCTAGTGCTCTCAGAGTAAAATTCATTAGCTATAAGGAGGTAGCATGCAGTAAGTAGGCAGGTTTTACTGAAGAGATCAACCAATGAATCTTTTGAGTAATTCATACCTGTGCTTAACTTTGAATGTATATTGTAATTGCTTCCTTTATTTGTTCATGGTGTTCTTCCATATAATATATTTAGTTGTTCACTATCTCTAGTTAAAACTTGGTGATCTAATACATTTCATACATTTTCTGGATATCTTTATGTAATGTTGTTTCTAAAAAATCAGCAAACTTAATTTTCAAATTTCCAGTCTCAAGTTTCCCTAATGGCTTTTTGCAGTAAACCTTATCGTGACCCTCCAGTAGTCCCATGTAGACTGCACCAGCATTGTACTCCACCAGCCCAATAATTGTTGGAGAGTTTACCTACAAAGAAAATCATAAATTACAAAACATTTTCATCTTTCCCACTGGGACTGAAAAAAATGAATTTCCTAAAAAATTAACCTTTAGTATATTATTATGCCCTGTGGAGTAATATCACTTTAAAGACACAACCATTTTCATAAAAAAGTCAACTGACTTGTATGTCCACATTTCTTTAATATGTTGTTGGTACCTGAAATAAATAGTTTTGTCCTGATGACAGTGAAGGAGTCGATAAAGAGTGTATGATCAGTATTATTCAAGTTTTGTATTCCTTAGCACTAAATAATCTTAAAAGAAACAATAAGCTCATGAAAACAATGGTGTTACAGAAAAACATTATAATTTGGAATTGAAGTCAGTCACTTCCCAATCATATTGGTAGCTCCAATTGAAAATTCAAAGCAATCAGATCTCCTATCTTGAATTTTAGAATGTATCTGTCTTACTTTGCAGGTCACTAACTCGGTTTGTCTAATCAACAACTGAATAGAGTATTTTTTTATGAAACTCTAATACGTGAACTAAGTATGTACAATAAACATATCAATACTCAATCAGAAATGTTTTCATTTTGTAATAAAATTATACACTGCATAATTATGAACTTTGTAACATTGATTATTTTATAAGACGTATACTAACCATTTGAAATTTAGTGTCATTGATATAAAATAATGGTGATTATGGTAACTGTATTTGATGGTGTTGTTTCTAAGGAATGATGTTAATAAACTTGTAAAATCTATTGACTCATATTATTGTGAAAAATATGCTGCTATTTATATTTGAACTATTGACTATCTAAATTACTCGTGATGTTTTGGTTTCATTTCTAAACTTTAGTTATTTGGTTTGCATTTTGTTCTGCCTCATTCTTTCTTTTCACTTTAGTTTTCTATACAATAATTTATACATTTATGGAAATAAGAATAAAATATATAAATTAAAAATAGTGAATTACATTCTTTTAGCATATCAGATATTACTCTCATATTTTAATTACTCTTACATAAAAGAAAACCTTCAACTCATCTTAAAAGCATTACAAGATTGTGAATTTACATTTCTTATATTTACATTAATCAATCATTTGCTTATTTAAATCAAATTTAATACATAACAATAACATACGAGGTCAATGAAATTTATTGATTCCTTTTGAATATATGTTGTTGTCATGCTCACTTATCTTGGCTTACCTTTACTGCCATGTCCACCAATAGTAGATGTCTACTGCCCATATAATGTTGACTATTTCAAGCAAAAAAGTTATTTACTGAATCAAGTGATCAATATTATTATGTAGAATAACAGGAAGTGATAATTACTAAAATCGTAACATTAAGTTTCAAGAAATACAAAATCAAGTATGTCATTCAATTTATCTATACATAACAAATGTATTTTAAAGCACAAAAAATAAAATCTTACCTCCCTCGACTGTCATACCCTCCACAGAAAAGGCAAAGTTTTAATCTCCTCCACTGAAAAATACATGTACTCATGAATTCTTGAAATCTGAAGTGAAAACCATATCAAATTAACTGTGTTTTTATATATGCCCACCTATACAATTTTAATCAAGTGTTTTCCTAATTTACTTGCAATAATGACTTTATTAATGAATGACATGTACACCTATGTGTCAACACTGGTTGAAAATTAGTGTTGTGCTAATTTCATTTTCATATTGTGTATTTGTTTGATATATTGTCTCTCAATTTGGAATAGTTCATTTGCATAGGGCTAAAAATGCTCATTCAGCAGTTTTCGTTATTTCATTATGGTTTGAAAATGTTTTAAGCAGAGATTACAACTGATTCATATGTAACTAGTCAATAAATCACAATATAATTTTCTCATTATTGCATGTAAGGATACATATTGTCAGTTTGAATATTTTCTGCCATGGAAAAATTCAATCCCGATTCCAGTTAAACTACATTCTTAATGGCAATACATATCCATAAAACACCTATTTTGTTCCACAACATTCATTAACTTTACACAATATTTTCAATTTTTGTCATCTTCATAACTAGAATCTGGAAAAGACACATGTTGTTAAGATTGTCTGGTAAAATATACTAATATAAAAAATATACTTACTTTTCACTTTACATAGGTATCAGTATCTATGTCATCATGATTTATGCAAATCTTTCCTTTTCCACTGAGTCAAAGACCATGTGCTGCAGGAGAGCATAGTTAAAACAGCTATCAGACCCTACAAAATGAGATTTTTTTATGTCTTTTCATAAAGCATTAGGAATGTTCCTTTCTCTTTACAGCACAATTATTATTATTATTATTATTATTATTATTATTATTATTATTATTATTATTATTATTATTATCATCATTGAAAAGAAACAAGATGAAGAAAAAGCATACTTAATACATTATCCTGGCAGTTATATGGGGAAAAAACCTGCAAATTGTACTAACATATTGTGTATGTTGTATCAATTTGAAATGTATTTATGGAGCTAAAATGGCCCACTACAGTGTCCAAACATATCACGTTTTGTTTTGATTATTGCTTTGTTTCATTGTGTATCTATTATAGAATAATAATTCTCATTTACAGAATATTAAACTTGTAATTGAAATTTCAAAATGAAAGAGGTATGCATTCTTTAGTTTGCTGGTTTATGACATACATGCAAAAAGGTCCTTATTTCAAAATTGTTTCAGGTAGAGATATAGAAGTTAGTTTAGTAATTTCCATTTTCTATGTAAAGAATTCTAATCATGAAGTGTTTCAATTAAGAAATTTTGCTCTCTTTATCATTCATTTAAAAGCATTAAATGTACTTACTCTCACCTGACACACCAGCCTCTATTGTCTCATCATCATTCTCTGTTTCATCTTCTTCATGCAAAAAACAAACTGATTACATTCTTAAACTGTATTTCTTCCTGGTTCAAGTGTGAGCTACTAAGCTGGCTTTTTCTAGGTGGGCATACAAATTTAACCTCTCAAAGCCATGCCTTAGTCCAATGAAATTCTGTACAGGACTATATAGAAGTTCTGACTTTTGATTTTGGAGTTGTATCACATGGCCTATTACTCTGGCCTTTGAAACTAATTGTGATGAACTAGAGCTGTTGAAACCATGCTGATTGGATTATCAGTGATGATTTGTTGGATGATGTCTTGATACAAGATACTGAATATTGTAAAGCAAATTATATAATACTGAAGTGAACTCAGTCAAAGTGCTGATCTGGCAATGTGCAGGAATTATAACTATGTACAAATCATTTCTCAAACTCTTTACCCTTATTATAATACAACATTAATCTATAAAACTTGTTAACTTGTTCCACTTTACTTTTCTTAACTGGCAGTTTTCATAGATGGTGTAACATCCAGTTCTTCCATCCCAACCCCCTAATTATTTCTTGACCTTCCCTTGCAACACATTAGGTTCCCCCTCTATTTATTCGCCCCTCCACTCAAATAATTAGTTTCTTTTCAATAATGGACTCTTTGGAAATAAACTGACTGCCACATGTATATATGTAATGAATCTGCTAACAATTGGAAAAGGGATGGAGTCAGCCATCGCATTCTTTTCCCCCTTCAACCAATTTATTCATTTTCATTAATGCACCCTTTGGTAATACACTTAAGACATACAAGTGAATTACCAAAACATAATGGATCCCTTAAAAAACAATTGGGGGGGGGGACAGAATCAGTTAACTGATTCTTTCACCACACTTTGCTAGCAGTTAGTTCCTTACTATGAATCGTCTCTTTGGTATTAAACTTAAGGAATACCACACATGTAACAGGTCATAAAATAAATTGGGGTTGGGGTGGGGTGACATGATCAACTAGCAGATTATTTCTCCCAACAGCAGCTTGTTTCTTTACCTTAATGGACTCTTTTCTAATCTGCTTAAGTGTTGTTTTTTTTAAACAAAGAAGAACTTTTACATTAATAGAGGATACAATCTTAGACTAATATCATTTCAAGTCACTTGAATGGAATAAGACACAACTTATAAAGATTCTTCATGATTCTTCTTAGCAAACTAACACTACATTGAAATGCAGACCAATCTGATGACCTAGGTGGTTAGAGCATCCACCAGTGATGTGTGAGGTTGTTGTTCAAACACCAGCTGTAACTGTGTCATACCAAAGACTTATCAAAAATGATACTAGCATCTGCCTTACATGTACATGTTGCTCAATATAAGAGGTTAGTGTTAAGACCTGGTGTCTTAATAATGTGACTGGGTGGGTTTGATGCTACATGTATGCAGGGTGATGCATCAGTGACGGACATCACTATAAACTGCTACACTGCAGACATTGCAGTAATGAACAATCCAAAATACACACACACATACATATACACACAAATAGTCATTTTCAAAATTTTGTAAATAAATTCTAGAAGGAGTGAAAGTGTCGAAGAACAAATATGCTGGGTATCTTAACCAATCATACTGGTTAACTCCTTTGGAATTGGATCCAATAGTACCATTCACATAAATGTCAGTAGACAACAATGATGTTGCACTCATAATCTTGACAGGGTTTGCCCACACCAGATTTGAATCCATATTACTGTCCTGTAAATATTTATTTATATTGTTGTTGTGGTTGATGTAATTGCTCAGTTTTAGTAACCAATGTGGATACATATGCTTGATAATACTATTTCAGGAAAGTTTGTAGCTTTTTTCGCTTTATGAAATTGCAAAGTTTATAACTCAAAACATACAATTACATGTACCATCACCTCATACAATTTGGAGATCATGACAGGTGAGAAGAGGTAGAGAGGAAGCAATAGAGAAAGACCAATATTGGACAAGAGCAGAAGACAGAGGAGAGAGATAAAAAAGAGAGAAAGTGAAAGAAAAAGAGGAACACTTGAAGAAATGAAAGATAAGGAATAGATGATAAAGAGAGAAGAAGATGATAAGTAAAAGAGAAAATGTCATACGAGACTATGAAGGCGAGAGAAAAGAGGCAGTTTTATGCAGGGAATAAAATGAGAGGAAGCGAGAGGTAAAAACAGATAGGAAGAAAGAGGATAGAGAGAGAGAGATAGAAAGAGAGGGGAGAGGACAAAGGCAAATACAGGAGAAGACAGAGGCAAATACAGGAAAAGATGGTAACAGGGAGGAAAATAGAGGGGAGAGAGAATAACAGAGAGAGGGGAAGGCAATGAGCAGAGACAAATAGAGAAAGACAGGAAAGAGAGGGAAAGAAAAGGAAAGAGGTAAATTTAGAAAAACAATGGAAGAGAAAGACAGACAAAATCAGACAGAAGAAGAGAGTGTAAAACTGATAGGAAGAAAGAGGAGAGAGAGAGAGAGAGAGAGAGAGATAGAGGGGAGAGGTCAGAGGCAAATACAAGAGAAGACAGATGCAAATACAGGAAAAGATGGTAACAGGGAGGAAAATAGAGGGGAGAAAGAATAACAGAGAGAGGGGAAAGCAATGAGCAGAAACAAATAGACAAAGACAGGAAAGAGAGGGAAAGAAAATGAAAGAAAAGGAAAGAGGTAAATTTAGAAGAAAAAAAATGGAAGAGAAAGACAGACAAAATAAGACAGAAGAAGAGAGTGAAAAACTGAGAAAATAATTAAATTTACAACATAAAATTTGCTGACGAGCGTATTTCTTCCAAGAAAGACCTAAAATACGTGGTAATTGAATTTCCTCATTTTATATTCTGATTATATATAAAATCCAAACAAAGTAATAAAAACATATAAACCCACCTGATCGCCTGTCATTATGGTAGCTAGGTTCTAACATTAAAATTTAATTTAATATGGTTATTTTTAGAAACAAATATTCATTTACTGGTGGAAATCAGTTCTTATTAAATTCTTTAATAATTATCCATTTTTATAGATTTTAATGTTTCATTTTATCATGCTTAACATGTGTAGTTGGAGGGGGGAAGAATTTAATATTCAGTTATTTTTGGAGGGGGAGAAAGAATCGCCTAGCCAATTCTTGACTACTACATTGGGTCATCATGACACATGTAAGACTTGTATATAGTGAACACCAACTTGTCATCCAACAAAAAAAAAATCATGGATATTTTAGATCTCTTGCAATAACTCTTTAAAATGTTACTGGTGGATGCATATATATAAGTTATACAACCCCTATTCAAAATTAAATGTGAACAGCAATGATTTGCAACAGCTCTTTTATCTCCAGCAACCATAGTAAAAATTAATATCACGTAGAAATACATTCAGTAACACATCATTATAACTGTACATGGTGTAAAAATCTAAGTGGTCATATGAAATGTAGGTTACTATGGCAGTATTTACTGAAAGGGTCTGGTACTACCAGAGATGCATATATTCATTTTGATTCATGATTCTCGCATGGCCAGAGCTTGAGAATGACGAAATTTTGATAATCAGTGAAACACGATACCGAGACAAACAAAAATGAATCTATAGCCTACAAGGCTTATATATAAATCACTAATGGATAACTTTTCTTAAGGTGATTAAACTGTCAAATCAAATATGATTATCCTGTTTGATAACATTATTAGTGCATTATGTACTGTTGTTTTATATTATTGTTCTAAAATGTTGTGTGCAGAAACATTTGGTGGGTGTTGTCTGACAGTGTCACTTACCATGGGAACGTATGTGACACTGATTATGTCCCCTTTATGCAAAACTATATAGTATCAAAAATAATTTCATCCTTCCACACATCAACTGTGCAACCTGTTACCAATTAGAGTAATAAGTAACCCATTAATCTTAACCAGAATTGGGTAAACATAATATTCTTATGAATGATTCTGTTGATGACTGGGTTAACAAATCTTATCAGATGTGCATGAGAACCAATTGCAGATGATTAAATTAAATTTAAGTGTTATTCATGTTTCTAAAAATATAAAAAAGAAATTTCAAAGTTTTTATTCAATACAATAGATACTTCCCTTGAATCGGAATTCAAAATAATTGATACATTTGTAATTCCAAAATGATCTAATATGTCGCCTGTCATATAATAAAATGTGTATATTGCAATAGATATATTGAGTATTCCATCCTTTCTTTAGGTAATTCGATATTGTTACTTTTATCTGCGTCCCCCATCCCCTTGCAAGTCATAGAGGCAATTCTCAATGAGTCATCTGCTGTCTTTATTTTAAACTTTTTTATATTTGACTTTGATCAGTACATTACTTCTAGGATTTGCCAAAATATTCATATCCAACATTCTTATCCACCATTTGAATGTCTTCGCTTACATATAAAAAGAAAGTTCATGTTGTCAGAGAGAGAGAGAGAGAGAGAGAGAGAGAGAGAGAGAGAGAGAGAGAGAGAGAGAGAAACTGGAAAGAGCAAGGTGATTTCTGAAATAAACAAACAGCACAAGAAGTTGAAGGTCATTCAATAATGTTGATAGAAATAGAAATGCAAAACTATTAAAGAAATAGTAAAACAAATATCTTGTAATTCAATAATAGTGTTTTTGCATTTGTCGTGATATTTGTTTTGCCACAAAATGGGAAACTTCACCTTTTCAGATTTAAGAACTTGCTCTGTAGAATTCCTTCTTACATATAATATCTTATCTAATCAAAATGATATGATCTGTTAGTATGCATCATGTCGTTTAGTTGATATTAGAGAAAATTTTATTGCTCTTGGCTTACCAACATATAACTCTCCACAACCTCCTTTGATTGGCGATCAACGGTCTGATATTTTGCAGAGTTAAAAAATTTAAAGAAAAAAAAATTTCCCAAGTTTTCACACTGGTTATAGTGGGTATTTAAAAAGACCTTGTATATCTTAGGCATTGTTCAAAGAACCTTAAATTCCCTTCGTTTTGTCATATGATTGATGGGTGTAATATGGATTATGCATGTACACAGCTTGGCCTTACTTAAAATGTGCACCTTTAAAAAGAAGTGCTAGCTCCACTATGTCATTTTCACTTCCTGAACATTAGAGGTAAATTGTATTTCTTTTTATAAAAAAACTCTTTTATATTTCATATATTGGTAATTCATTCATTGCACTTTCAGAAGCCGATTTTGTGTAGTCTGGCAAATTCGTTTTCCCTATTTTAATATCTGCTAAAGATAGTGTACTTTAGACAAATTCTGGCTGATTTCTGGACAAGGGAGCAGTCCTTTTAGTTAGCAGTGTGCTAAGACAATTTGCAAAAGTACAATATGCAAAGAAAACCCAGCCATATTACATCAAAGTAGCATAGAGGTATGACAACATTCTCTCCAATGTGCATGTTTTATATGCAAACAACTTCACCTTGCATACATCACTTTCTCAAAAGTACATAATAATGGGTGAGTGCCCCCTTGTACATCATTTAATTTGATTGTATCTGCTCTCTAATCAAACATCAAGACTTTAAATGATTTTGATTTACAAATGCACACTGGTTTTCTAGTGTTTTTGTAAGTACATGATCTTTCTTCTTTTTGTAATCATATCATATATGTATTTTATGTTATAGGTGTTTTCTAATGTTGTAAAGCGCTTACAGCATCTAGAGATTAGGTACTTACAAAGTCCTCATTATTAGTATAATTATTATTATTATTATTGATAGTATTATGTAGAGCTCAAGATGTACTAAAATAAATTATTGCCAAAACTGTTATTGTTGGGGAAATCTAGTATATTTTGCCAGAGTTCACAAGCGTAATCTTCCTTTCTCAAGCTAGAATGACTGTCTCTGTGGCCTAGTGGTTAGAGCATCCACCGCGGAAGATGGAGGTCATGGGTTTGATCCCTGGCTGAGTCGTACCAAAGACTTACAAAAATGGTACCAACAGCTGCCTCGCTTGACGCTCAACATTAAGAGGTTAGTGTTAGGACTGGTCGGTCTGGTGTCAGGATAATGTGACTGGGTGGAACATCATGCTACATGTATGTGGCATGATGCCCCAGTGCTAGACATCACTATAAACTGCCTCACTGGAGACATTGTAGCGATATAAATGCAAAATTTTTAAAGCTACGTTAAAAATCCTAATCAAACAAAAAAATCAAGCTAGAATGAAAGATTAATACCATATACGTTATTTTACAAACAATTTAGAACGTTAAATAACAGCATTTGCTATAATAATAGTGTTACACGCACAGGGGTATTCACTTGACCGAGCGGTGTCAAACCCTGGCGCTAATCACGCTAGAAGTCATATGTTTTCCCCAAATTTCCAAAGACTTCCATACAACTTGAGTTGTAAAATGGAAAGAGAGACGTGTCTGCTATATTTAATAACCTTTGCTCTAATCAATTGGCAACCCAGATGAGACAACTTGCCCAAAAGTCCATTAACTGCACATTTGCATGGTTTGTCTTTATTATCATCCGATTTCCGTACCGACAGCCTGTCATTCCATATAAATTACACTAGTATTCCCTTACTAACTGGGAAATACTGCGCGACCCTAGGCCAGTCAATCCTCATAATGTCCAGCGTATCACGCTCATATACATAAGCCCATTTTCTACTATGGACACATAAACGGTACCTACCAAGTTCCAACTTATTGATTCCATTATATAATTTACTGATTTCCATCCATAAATACTGCCATTTCAACCACAACACTTTTCTACACCGCTGAATTTCAATGCAGGGACAGTCTTTCGGCTTGTACTTTGATTCACTACTAACGACCCCTGCATGGTTCAAATTCACTAACACTCGGCTCTGTGACATTTGCTTCTACCAATTGGCTATTTCGGGCGAGTAATTTCCATGGCACCGAAGACTAAATACTCACATAAATAAATCTAAGAATTGCTCAAAAACAGGATGCTGTCAAATACACATACTCCAAATTTATTACAATAGTTTTTATAGCAAAATGTCGGGTTTTCTGAAAGATTTTGCAAACTAAACATATTGTGAAAAGAAGTAACAGTTTTATCATATATTGTTTATGCTAAATGAGGTAGTAAATAAGCACCATTATAATTAGTAATTAAAAAATAGTTTGGTTGAAAATGAGAGAAAGAATTTATATGAAATATTTGAAAGTCAAATTCCTATGTTGCTTTTATGTCTTCCATGATATTTACAAATTGTTCTACATTTTGACATAGTGAAAAAAACTTCATTTATTGATCAATTAATGAAAGTAATTTATGAAGTTAATAATTATTCATTAATATGTTTGCTTATCAGTAGATATAATTCAATTATGTAGCTACAGATGTGATATTCTCAAAAAATTGTATCAGAATATGTGAATGAAAAATCATATGAATAAAAGTGAACATATAAAAACTATTCCTTAGTTTAGTTGGTGTGTTTTGGTATGGACCAAAATGTTAAGCAACAAACAATTTAACACAGTTAGATAAAAGTATAATCTTGGGGTAAAAATGAAATAATTATACAAAATTACACAGGAAAAGTTAAAAAGTAAAACATAATGATGAAACCTTATGGCAATCAGTTTGCTAAATATTGTCTTTACACGGATGCATTGTGACCCTAAATGCTGGTGGAAATATTTACAGTAAATGTACCAATATAGATTACATAGGACAGAGAGCTGGGTGACATCAGTATCATAATGGCAAAATGTCATGTGATACACACTTTGCTACACCTATTAAAGCCAAAAAGGAAAGGTTAATATGGCTCTATACTATAGATTTAGATGCATTAAGATAGCATGGTCTCATCATGGTACACACTGTTTAGGCTAAACTCATTTGTAATATGGATGTAGACACAAATCATTTAGCAACAAATGCTTGAAAAGACAAACATGTCAGCAAATGTCTGAACATAGAAACATTATTCAGACGGGATAAGATAAAATGTTGTAGTGACCTGTTTTGAAATGACTGAATTACTCACTCTGTGATATTTACATACTTCAAATTTCATAATGCTACTTACAGTCAATAGTTATATCAAGCATGTAGCAAATATGGTTCAAAATACTCTAATGTGTGAAAGTTACAACGACCTATCGATTGTATTATACTATATGCTAATGTTTACAAGTATAGATACAATAGTTCATAAAGTATTTACCAGATAGCTAAAAAGACAAACATTTCCAAAGCACGCAAACTAGTCAACAGTGACATATGTTTGGCATGATGGAGTTATCCGCTGTATTACTGAAGCTCATACTAAATTGTGTGTGCAGGTGCAATAGGGTCAATGGCTTTGAGGATGTAATGAACATATAGCTGAATATTCAGATCTCTGAAGTATTAAATTTGGATCACACTGATTTACTTTGGACAAGACTTAACTATTTTCATTGTAGTATATCCATATGCCATAACTAGCTTATAAACAACTCACATGCCATATTTCATGAGTGAGTGTGAAACAGAGTTCAGAATAGTAAGGGTGTAATAATCCCACAGCTGAAGCAAATAATGCAAATAGAGCGTGAAAATGATATCGTGCTGACCTAAATTTAATGTTTGAATTGCTGGCTTGCTTGGATTCTAACTGAGATGCATCATTACACCAACTGTCACAAGACTAGATGTTACTAGGTCAAAGATATTGAGGGCATAATGAACCAATAACAAGGAATCACATGTTAAGTCACTTTAATATAATTTTACTTCTCACAATTTACTAAAGACAGAATTCAGACTCTCACAACATCATCAATTGAACTTAAATGCCCAAAAGTTTACTTGGTAAATCAGTTGCATTCAGCATGCATTTGTATCTGAGGCATTAAATGTATCATCTTGATTTATTCTACCCACCTACCTATCTACCTATTGTTTAAAAAAAAAATGAATGTCATGATGTATATTATGACAGTACAATACACCACCGTTTATTACCCTAGTATACAACCCACAGTGGTTCTTAAATAACTGTTTTTAAAGAGACTCTAAAGGTACATTGTACTTGGAACACAACAAATAAACAGAAGTAGCAGATGTAACACACTCTGAAACTGGACCATGGTGATGTGTAACATTTTATTGTTAGTTCAAGTTTCATTTTGATAATCCTGTTTTTCTTTCATCGCTAACATATTGACATCTAACAAGGGTCATCATTATTAGCACCATCTCTAATTTAAATTTTACAGCCAACATCCGTTGAGAGAGCATGGTTAATTACAAATTTGAATAATCTACTCATGATGGGAAGGCAAACCTTCGATATTGCCCTAAGGGACATTTGCTTGTTGCTAACAGTCTCTTACAAGCCTTGTGATTCCTGGATGAGTTTTCATTACTTGGATTTGGTTTAGCTGAACATTTCTAGATTATTTTATGTAACTTTATCTGCATGTCACAACACTCAGAAAATATTAATAGTGTCACAGAATCAGGCGAAAATTAAATTTATTTTCTTCTTGATTTACAAACTAATCTCACCATTTTCTTTGTTTCGTCGTACATGCATTACCTGGGGTGAATAAGTGGTTTTCTCCAAGGTAAGCGGCGTGTAACGATTTGCATGTGCCTGATTTTTATTTACATGAAATCCGGAACATTAGTTTCACGTGGTGCACGGTAATCTTGCTGTGATTTATGCTCACCTATTTGAGGGTATATAAGGCAGAATATTTATGATCAATTTTACGGGACCTAAAGTATCTAATCACAGGATAGATAAACTCGTCTTTCAATCTCCAGCCAAAAGGGTGAGTGTTAAATTTATATTTCGTTTTATTGTGAATTTTATTCAGTTTATCATTTCATATAATGATGCCTTTATTGCAATGCAGATTTTAAACGTGGAATATTTGGAATTACTAGTCACTATTAGACTTTAAATGCATTAGCGCAATCTAAGGTTTAGATTAATTTTTTTTGAGACAACTATTATTAGTCTGGTTTCTTTATTGTAGCTGATAACGCATCTGAAAACATCTCTGATAGCATCTCTGATAGCGCATCTGATAACGTCTGATAACGCATCTGATAACGCGTCTGAAAACATCTCTGATATCGTAGCTGAAATTGTTGCTGATTTATTGTGCAATCCAATTGAAGTATCTGAATGTCTGTCTGTCGAACTGTCTGTTCGTCTACATCTGTCGTGACGTGTAAATATCCGGAAATCTAGAAGTCCGAGTGTCGGAGCTGTCTAAAGTTGTAAACATCCGGGGCGACATCTAGGGTATTGAGGAACGTTAGTTCTAGTAGATGTTGTATGCTGTCTGTACGTATAACTGTGGTGGATCCGTCAAGGGCAAACGGCCGATAAAAGTATTGGTCAACCCTAGGTCTTCGGGGAAACTGGGCGGCGATTCAACTGTTAGTGAATCGTACGGTTATACAGGGTCGAGACACATATGTGTGTTGCAATTGTAGTACAATTGAATACATTGTTGTATTTACATGGTTATTTCAGATCACAATAGTATTTCAAGGGATTGCATGAATCTCAATAAAAACTAGCAACTTGATTGAATACATGTATATGTTCGTGCTAGGTGTCGCAATCCATACGTGCGATAGTATAGTTTAATTTGTCATCATAATTTATACTTGCGGTAATATACCGGTAACTTTCGTAAAGGTTCCTTGGATCTGTGTATAGTCCAAGGGATCCCTTTATATCTGAGTTTTATTTTGTATTGATATTCCATTTATTCATGTATTGTGAATGGTTGCGAGTGTAATTGTGGGTCGAGCGCATGAGTTATTGTGTTGATACATCATTATTTTTCATTAATAATTTATTTCATAAATTTATATTTTCTTTCACATATTGTGTTTGTGTTGTTCATCTAATCCACCATCCTCTCGGTAACAATTCTGTTACAAATAGGACTTTCATAAATAAGACTTTCATAAATATTTATGATAAGGCAAAGAAGGCACGGTTATGTATGCACATGAAATTCACTATTCACTATAAATTTCACTTGCTAACTTTTTTGTCAGCTGAAAGAGTAATGAAACAAACTAACTGAATCTTGATTGAACAATATTTGAAATGACTATTGATGTATACTTTAATAATTTTGACACATAAAATTGTGAACAAAAGTAAATTTGAAATGGGTCTGATAATGTTATGAACTATATGTTTATACTTGCGGTAATATAACTTTCGTAAAGGTTCCTTGGATCTGTGTATAGTCCAAGAGATCCCTTTATATCTGAGTTTTATTTTGTATTGATATTTCATTTATTCATGTATTGTGAATGGTTGTGAGTGTAATTGTGGGTTGAGCGCATGAGTTATTGTGTTGATACATCATTATTTTTCATTAATAATTTATTTCATAAATTTATATTTTCTTTCACATATTGTGTTTGTGTTGTTCATCTAATCCACCATCCTCTCGGTAACAATTCTGTTACAATGGTTTCAGAAGTGGGATCGCTGGATTAAGTGAACTGTCAATCATTTTTGTGAAAGTAAACATTTAATGTTTATATTTGAGCGTGACCTTCTTTACAAGATAATACTCAAGTTGGGGTTTATTTTTGTTTAGTTTATCTAGGTCCGTGTGTCCAGTATAAACGGGACCTAAAGTATCTAATCGCAGGATAGATAAGTTCGTCTTTTGAGAAGTGTAGATACTCGTTATTGTGTACTTCAATATTACTTGTGCAACAATCTGTGTGGATTATTTGGATTTATTATTCACTGTCTACAAAGGGCTATATTTTCTTTATTATTCACATTTGTTTAAATTATTTTCACTGCACCTTTCTTATTTTCATTATTTCTTATACAGTATTGCTACTTTGTTTACAGTGTCACAATGTCTCATCAAGAGACAGAAACCAATGATATGAATCGGGGAATGAGGTCGAGACTACACTTATACTATAAATGTACGGTGTCCGACAATGTGCTTTTAGCACATCACCCCAAGGGATGTCAGATTTTAATATCAGGCTCGGATGAAACACCCAAACAGCTAGAGATTTTAGCTGCTCTTAAAGCAATGGGTATAGATATGAGGAAGATTGTATGTCTTCAGAATGCTGGACCAAAAAGGTTCATGCTATATCCTAGGGATTCAGAGACATCAGTTCTTGATGTAGATTCTTTTATGGTGAAAAACATCAGGATGAATGTTAGTCAAGCCCCGCCGATTGAAAGGGATTTAGGCCCTAAAATGGTTGAAATACATTTCCATGGCTTGCCTTTTTACATAGAGACAACGGAGATTGAATTGAAATTAAAAGACAGGTTTGGGGTCACCAGTAAGGGAAACAAACTTGCGGACTCTTGGGGTTATACAGGAATAACATCGGCAGTCCGTATGATCAGAGTAGAACAAGGACAAGAGAAAAAAATACCACCCTATTTATATGTTTTAGGTTTTAAACTTAGGTCATGGTATAGGGGGTGTGATAGGGACCGAAAATGTTCCAAATGTGGGGAAGTCGGCCATGGGCCGTGGGACTGTAGAATGGGAGTGGTTAGACAAGGACCATCAATAGAAAATGTAACTTTGACTGAAACTCCTCAGGACAACAATCCCAATACGTGGGCGAAAGTGGTTAATGCATCCAAATCTAAACCCATCAATTTCCCAGCTTTTGCGCACCAAAATCCATTTGCAATACTACCTCAAGAAGGGATTGAAGGGTCCTCTCCGAAAGGGAAAGGACCGAGAACAAAAAGAGTATCAAAAGCTACATTAACCCCAATTAAAACAACCTCCAAAAAACAACAACCCAAACTCAAAAAAAGGAAGGCAGAAAATCTCTCATCCTCTGATGAGGATTTTCTTCCCCGTAGTGAGAAGTGTGAGAAGGTACCTCCTTCTCTTTCTCCTGCTAGTGAGGTAGTTGAAGAAACCCCTCAAATAAATGAAAATGGAATTCAAACTCCAACACAAATGGCTAAGGAGGAGTCCCAGTTAGAAGTAACCGTGGGGAATGAATCCAATGGAAACATGGACACCCTTATTACTTCAATTGACATTGAATCAGAAAGTGAACAGTTTTGCGATACGATATACTCATTCAATCTAACCAGTGATTCTGAAAGTCCGTTAAGTGAACCAGAAACCCAATCAGAGAAAATTGATCCAGGTTCCCCTCAAAGTGGGGAAGATATAAGCACTTAATCATTAACATTAGACAATAAATTTATATCCATTTAAAATTTGCGCCCACCTGGAGATAGACCAAAAATGGAAGAACAAAACTTCCTTTGAAAGTCAATAAATGTTAATGGTTTAAACCAAGAGAAAGTCAAAAAGTTACTACAAATAGGAGACTTTGACTTACTTTTTCTTCAGGAGACACATAATGGACTAACTGACGAACTAAAAGAACAACTCGAACGAAAGCTGGATTGTATTATAATTAAAAATGATCCTGATAGGAGAGATAAGTGGGGAGGGGTAGCCGTTATGGTTAAAAATAAAGTAGGGATTAAATGGGAAAGAATAGAGGAGAGACTTTTTTTAAGGGGAGATTAATTCATTTAAAAATAGAGAAGTGTCATTTTTTTAATATATATATGCCAGCGTTTAATATGAAAAGTGCTTTTGCAACGCGTTTAAAGGAGTACTTAGACAACTATATTGGGGAAAATTTGATAATTGGTGGAGACTTTAACTGGATTGAGGACGGAATAGACAGAACGACAAGGAAATTATTGAAAAGTGACTTAGAGATTAGGGACATAATGAAACTTATTATGGAATCATTAGATTTGGTTGACATATATAGACGGTTAAATTTACTAAGGGTGGAATATACTTTTACAAGAGGGGATACATCAAGTAGATTAGATAAATTTTGGGGTACATGTTTTGGCACAAATAAATATATTAAATCAGGAATTTTAGATTACAAAGTTTCGGACCACAAATTAATTTTTTTAGAAGTAGGGATAAACAAAAGAACTAAATGGGGTCGGGGATCATGGAAGTTAAATACTCAAATATTAAATACAAAAGAATTTATAGACGAAATTAATAGGGAAATAGAAGATTTTAAAAATATAGGGAACATAAATATCATAGAAGAATGGGATAATTTAAAAGTTAAATTTAAAAAATAGCTCTTAAACACTCAAAATTAAGGATTAGGAAATTTAAATTAGAAGTAGAAGCTTTTGAAACTTTAATAAACACAACAACAATACAGGGCAAAAAAGAAACACTAGTATTAAGATTATGGAAATTAAAGAAAGATTTTTATAAAGGGAGGGGAATAAATGCTGGGTTATTTACAGAACTATATGAAAATGCAGAGGGTCTTTATAAAAGGGAGGAATTAAGAAGAGGTGGAGGGAAAACATTAGAGAAATTAAATACGGGAATGGAAATACTAGAAGACAAAACTCGAATATTAGAATATATACGAAATTACTATCAGGACCTACATACTTCACAGAGAATAGCGGACGAAGATATAGAAACATACTTACGAGAGACAAATTGTGAAAAAATTACCTCAGAACATAGAGACAAATGTGAGGAATTTATATCACAAGACCAGGTAGTTGAGACAATAAGGAAATTAGGTAAAAACAAATCACCAGGGAGAGATGGACTTTCTGCAGAATTCTATAAAAATTTTTGTAAGGAATTGTCGCCAATTCTAGAATGGTTATATAACAATATTGCACTTAGGAATAGCAAAATGTCAAACACAATGAGGGAGGGTATGATAACAATAATATATAAGGGGAAAGGGAATAGGGAAGAAATTAAAAATTGGAGACCCATCTCACTCCTCAACGTTGATTATAAAATTATTAGCAAAATTTTAACGGAAAGGGTAAAAAAGTGTCTTGACCCAATTATAAATATAAATCAAACTAGTGGGCCGAAAGGGAGAAACATACAGAATAACATTTTAAACATTAGAACTATCATAGATCATATAAATACAAATGGTACTACTAGTGCTATGGTACTAATTGATCAAGAGAAAGCCTTTGATAGACTTGAACAAAACTATATAATTAAGACACTAGAAAAATTTGGTTTTGGAGAAAATTTCCAAAATTGGACCAAAATCCTGTACAATGATATAAACTCGATTGTACAGGTTAACGGAGCAAAAACGGGAATATTTGAAATTCAAAGATCAGTGAGGCAAGGATGCCCACTATCTATGTTATTATATGTAATAGCAATAGAAATTCTAAGTACCAAAGTTAGGAATAACCCAAACATTGTAGGGATCAAAGTTCCAAGCATTCGAGAAGAAGTTAAGATGTTACAACATGCTGAGGATTGCACAAACTTTATCCAAGACGGGAAATCCTATAATGAACTTATAAAGGAATTTGACGAAATGACAAACAACTTGAAAGAAATTAAAGAAAAAATTATACAAAATGTGGCAACCTGGGCACCTTTGCCAATATGCTTATTGGAGCGAGCACAAATAGCAAAAAATTATATGTATGTGCACTTTAATTATAAATTAAAAACAGTAGACATTAAAGATAATACACTAAAAAAAAAGATAACGAGATTATTAAATATTTATGGGGATATAAAATACACTATACAAACAAAAATACTTTATATAAGGAAGGGATGAGGGGAGGTTTAGCTCTCCCCCACCCAATCCTAATTAAACACACCAACATTTTGAATAGATTTAAAGAGATTAAAGAGGAGCCCAAAATAGCTTGGCAAGGGCTTTATATATATTACTTTGGTTTCTCTATGAAGCAGAGAAATGACATATGTAGGAACAATAAATTAACTAAAACTGTAGAAGTGCCAATGGAATTAAGATACATAAAAGATTTATTATTCAGATATAGGGATGCTAAGGAATTCTGGAACACAAATACAAAATGAACATACAAATGGCTAACACGAGAAACAATAAATAAGGAAAAAAATAGGATAGAACAAAAATACATAAATATTCAATGGGATAGGGCATGGGGGAACTGGACTAAAATTAAATCAATAAGGAAAAAAAGTACCTTGTTCAAATACATGCATGATGCATGGTTGACAGGGGAAATAGCAGTGAGACGGCATATGATCGAAGTGTCGCCAAAATGTCCACTATGCAAAAATTATTCATTTACTAAGAAACACGTTATTACAGAATGTTCTAAGACTCAATTTGACAGGAACAAAATCATAAAGAATATTAGGGTAAATCAGATATATGAAGAAAAACAATTGTTATATCTAGATGGTATCTTGACAAATGATATATTACAACAAATAATACATTTTATTATTAAGACTATGATAGCATGTGGACCGATAAGGACTTATGGGAAAAATTTTAGATAAGGAGGGAACAGGGAACTCAGGTAGAGAAAAGAACAAGCAATGAGAGCATGGGGCTATATCACATGGCGCCACGCGATGTGGACAGGCCCGTGAAAGAGTTTGGAACAAAGCTCACCTAGAGACATTTACATTACAAAAAAAACATGGATTTAGATAGAATATATAGTTAAGATTTGTTCTTTCTTAAGGGAAGCATGCTATCATATAAAAAAATCACTGGTTAGTATATATATTTACTCTGTGGAGATCGTGAATCTACACAGAAAGCCCGTTTTTAAGGGAATATAAACATTTTTGGAATGTAATAAGGTTTTAATTATAAATAAATAAAGATTACAAAATAGATCGAAAAGGGTGAAGTGCAAATAATAATAATAAAATTGCACGAATCCCATTTCGATCCAAGTGATCTAGTATATAAATAAGGAAATTACAAATATGGAACATCATAGAACAAACAGTAAAACAATAGGGTCTTTCTTTTTAAAGACACCATGTTTGTACTAAATTCTAAATTATTGAACATATATGAATTAAATGAAAATAAAAATCTACGGAAATAAATACCGTTTAGAGGTATTTATATGGTTAGAAAACTGGGAAATTTGACAAGAATGGCTATCCCAACAAATATACAATATTCATATGAATATATATAGCATCATACATATAGCACACCACAAATAGCATACACAGGATTTAGGAAACTCCTAGCCAGGGTTAACTTTATGAAATGAGACAGACACCCATGATGGACCTTAAGGTTCGGGTGACAATGTCATAGAAAAACACTAAGGAAAAAAATATCCTCCTATTATCATATAATCCCGATGGGAAAAATTTAAAGTTAGGTTATTTAAATGGAATTTATAAAAAACACAAAACTACATATCGGGGGGAACACACACATACATGAAACTTTTTTACTAGTTTTTTCATAGGGGGAGGGGGCATCTGTCTGGTGCCCCCCCCCCCCAAAAAAAAAAAATAAACGTGTTTAAAGTATTGGTTTGGTTACCTATATATATTCATATTACAATTGTCATTGTCATGTCATCCCTTAAGGATTTGGTTGCCTAAGGCAAAGAATTTGGATATGAAGGTGAAAGCTTAAGGAATTTTTTTCAAGAAGAACAAGCCCGGGAAAGAGAAGAAAGGGTAAGGGCAAGGGAATTAGAAACGGAAAAAGGGAAAGCCGAAGAAAGGAAACGGGAATTAGAAAGGGAATTCGAAAGGGAAAAAGGGGAAGCCGAAGAAAGGAAATGGGCCATTGAGAAGGAAAAGATAGAATTAGAGAAGCAGGCCCAAAGGGAAAAGATAGAATTCGAGAAGGAAAAGATAGAATTAGAGAAGCAGGCCGAAAAGGACAGGATAGGATGGGAAAGGGAATCTGAGGAAAGGCGAATAGAGTTAGATAAACTAGCAAAAGTAGAAATGTTAGAGTTAGATAAACGAGCAAAGCAACGGGATCATGCGCGTAAGATAGAATTAGCAACATCTGGAAGAGAACACGATTCTGCCACTAACAAATTAAGGGGCCCCAAATTACCTCCCTTTGACGATGAAAAAGATAACATGGATAGTTATCTTCATCGGTTTGAGCGGTATGCTGAAAACCAGAAGTGGAGTCAAAATGACTGGGCATTGCATCTTAGTGCTCTATTAAAGTGTAAAGCACTGGATGTATACTCGCGACTTCCGAGAGACGATGTGTTTAAGTACGACGTCCTAAAGGAAGCACTTCTCAAAATGTACGAGCTCACTGAACAGGGTTTTCGTAAAAAGTTCAGGTATAGCAAGCCCGATAACGGAGAAACCTTTGGTCAGTTCACCGTGAGAATTGCGAACTATTTTGAGCGGTGGATTGAATGCGGCAAAGCGGTGAAAACGTTTGAAGGATTGACTGATTTCTTGCTCAGAGATCAATTATTTAATACAGTTGGGCGAGAATTAGATCAATTTCTGAAAGAGAAAGTCTTCACAAACATAAAAGATATGGCTAAGCAAGCCGATCTGTTTGCCAAAGCTCATGGGGGAACCCAGAACGTGGTTTTAAAAGATTTTAAGTCTGGAAACCAGTCTGTGAGACCTATGCCTAGGGAGCTTGTAAAATCAGTTGAGGTAAATAGGTCAGTTAGGAATCCAGTTATTCAGCGTGTGCAATGTTTCTTGTGTAATGCATGGGGTCATGTTCAAAAAGACTGTCCTAAAAGAAAGGGACTTGTACATAAGGTAGCAGTGGCTATGCAAAGTAAAGGTATATCTGATAACATCGTACAGGTAGAACCTTGTATTCATTCGCTAGGCACGTGTCTATTTCCCGAAGCGCGTGTACCAACCGCGAGAGGGTTTGTCAACGGTCGAGAAGTTCTAGTATTACGTGACACTGGTTGCACTGGCGTAGTGATCAAACGTAGTCTCGTGCAGGATAACCAAATGCTCGGCTGGGAGTCCCCATATGTATGTTACTTGATCAGACGATGGGTCGCATTCCCGTAGCAAGGATCACGGTAAAAACACCTTTCCTAACGGGAACTGTTGATGCCCTTTGTATGGAAAACCCTATTTACGATCTGACGATCGGTAATGTTGAAGGTTCCCGTCTTCCAACCATGGCCGATTTTAAAATACCTTTGGCTCAGGCAGTCGAAACGCGCAAACACGGCGAGAGAAAACCGCGTTTCATAAATTAATAGTCCCTGAATCGATCTCCGGAATTTCGCGTGATGATTTCAAACAAGAGCAAGAACGTGATGAATCCATCAAAACTATTGTTGAGAAAATCACGTCCGGCGCGATTAAACACTGCAAGCGTGGGGGTAGCTCAAGATTCGTACGCAAGAACGGATTAATTCATAGTGAGTTTAGCGCTCGGGAGGGTAAGAAGTATTGGCAAGTGGTCGTACCCCAGAGATATAGATCTCAAGTACTTAGGGTGGCGCATGAGTCAAGCATGGCAGGACACCTAGGTAAGGCTAAGACCACTAGCAGGGTAGTCGCTGAATTCTATTGGCCCGGTGTTAATGGTGATGTCACACGGTTCTGTAGGTCGTGCGACGTATGTCAGAAAACCGTCTGTAAGGGAAGGGTCACAATGGTGCCCTTAGGACAGATGCCATTAATAGATACACCGTTTAAAAGAGTGGCAGTAGATATTGTAGGACCAATACATCCGGTTACCGAAAGAAAGAATCGGTATATTCTTACTCTGGTTGATTACGCGACTAGATACCCCGAAGCCATAGCATTACCAACTATTGAAACGGAAAGGGTAGCTGAAGCATTAGTTGATATCTTCAGTAGGGTAGGGGTGCCAGAAGAAATCCTCACTGATTGTGGTGCCCAATTCACCTCTGACCTCATGGGTGAAATAAGTAGGCTGTTATCCATCAAACAGCTAAACACTACCCCATACCATCCGATGTGCAATGGACTGGTAGAGAAGTTTAATGGTACCCTGAAAAGCATGCTGCGAAAGATGTGCGCGGAACGTCCGCAAGACTGGGACCGTTATTTGAACGCTGTTCTGTTCGCGTACCGTGAAGTACCGCAGGAAAGTTTAGGGTTTTCACCCTTCGAACTGTTGTACGGTAGGACAGTTCGAGGCCCGATGCGGATACTACGCGAACTATGGACTGGTGACGTCGCGAACGAGGAAATAAAAACAACTTACCAGTACGTGTTAGATCTAAGAAATAAACTTGAGAGTACATGCCAGATGGCACGTGACGAATTAATTAAATCGGGGCGTAGATATGCCAAGTATTACAACCGCAGAGCGCGAAATAAGGAAATTTCTTGTTTGAGATCAGGTTCTATTGCTTCTTCCAACGAGTTCAAATAAGTTATTAGTCCAGTGGAAAGGTCCCTATGAAGTTAAAGAGGTAAAAGGTGACATGGACTATAAAATTGACATGGACGGTAATTTAAAGACATTCCATGCTAACATGCTCAAGCTGTATATCAAGAGACAGAGCGACAATTATAATAAGGGGAGTTGAAAATGTAGGCGCAGACTACTTGAGTAGGGCATGATGGGAAATTTGTATGAATTTGCCCAGTAATAAATCCAGATTGTAGTATAACCAATGTAAATGTTGTAAGATATCATCAGTAGTTATTTTTCTTCTATTCTGTGTTAGTTTTAAAAATGTGTACATTTTTATTCTTTGGGGGGAGGTATTGTCACAGAATTAGGCGAAAATTAAATTTATTTTATTCTTGATTTACAAACTAATCTCACCATTTTCTTTATTTCGTCGTACATTCATTACCTTGGGTGAATAAGTGGTTTTCTCCAAGGTAAGCGGCGTGTAACGATTTGCATGTGCCTGATTTTTATTTACATGAAATACGGAACATTAGTTTCACGTGGTGCACGGTAATCTTGCTGTGATTTATGCTCAACTATTTGAGGGTATATAAGGCAGAATATTTATGATCAATTTTACGGGACCTAAAGTATCTAATCACAGGATAGATAAGCTCGTCTTTCAATCTCCAGCCAAAGGGGTGAGTGTTAAATTTATATTTCGTTTTATTGTGAATTTTATTCAGTTTATCATTTCATATAATGATGCCTTTATTGCAATGCAGATTTTAAACGTGGAATATTTGGAATTACTAGTCACTATTAGACTTTAAATGCATTAGCGCAATCTAAGGTTTAGATTATTTTTTTTTTGAGACAACTATTATTAGTCTGGTTTCTTTATTGTAGCTGATAACGCATCTGAAAACATCTCTGATAGCATCTCTGATAACGCATCTGAAAACATCTCTGATAGCATCTCTGATAGTGCATCTGATAGCGCATCTGATAACGTCTGATAACGCATCTGATAACGCGTCTGAAAACATCTCTGATATCGTAGCTGAAATTGTTGCTGATTTATTGTGCATTCCAATTGAAGTATCTGAATGTCTGTCTGTCGAACTGTCTGTTCGTCTACATCTGTCGTGACGTGTAAATATCCGGAAATCTAGAAGTCCGAGTGTCGGAGCTGTCTAAAGTTGTAAACATCCGGGGCGACATCTAGGGTATTGAGGAACGTTAGTTCTAGTAGATGTTGTATGCTGTCTGTACGTATAACTGTGGTGGATCCGTCAAGGGCAAACGGCCGATAAAAGTATTGGTCAACCCTAGGTCTTCGGGGAAACTGGGCGGCGATTCAACTGTTAGTGAATCGTACGGTTATACAGGGTCGAGACACATATGTGTGTTGCAATTGTAGTACAATTGAATACATTGTTGTATTTACATGGTTATTTCAGATCACAATAGTATTTCAAGGGATTGCATGAATCTCAATAAATGCTAGCAACTTGATTGAATACATGTATATGTTCGTGCTAGGTGTCGCAATCCATACGTGCGATAGTATAGTTTGATTTGTCATCATAATTTATACTTGCGGTAATATAACTTTCGTAAAGGTTCCTTGGATCTGTGTACAGTCCAAGAGATCCCTTTATATCTGAGTTTTATTTTGTATTGATATTTCATTTATTCATGTATTGTGAATGGTTGTGAGTGTAATTGTGGGTTGAGCGCATGAGTTATTTTGTTGATACATCATTATTTTTCATTAATAATTTATTTCATAAATTTATATTTTCTTTCACATATTGTGTTTGTGTTGTTCATCTAATCCACCATCCTCTCGGTAACAATTCTGTTACAAATAGGACTTTCATAAATAGGACTTTCATAAATATTTATGATAAGGCAAGGAAGACACAGTTATGTATGCACATGAAATTCACTATTCACTATAAATTTCACTTGCTAACTTTTTTGTCAGCTGAAAGAGTAATGAAACAAACTAACTGAATCTTGATTAAACAATATTTGAAATGACTGTTGATGTATACTTTAATAATTTTGACACATAAAATTGTGAACAAAAGTAAATTTGAAATGGGTCTGATAATGTTATGAACTATATGTTTATACTTGCGGTAATATAACTTTCGTAAAGGTTCCTTGGATCTGTGTATAGTCCAAGAGATCCCTTTATATCTGAGTTTTATTTTGTATTGATATTTCATTTATTCATGTATTGTGAATGGTTGTGAGTGTAATTGTGGGTTGAGCGCATGAGTCATTGTGTTGATACATCATTATTTTTCATTAATAATTTATTTCATAAATTTATATTTTCTTTCACATACTGTGTTTGTGTTGTTCATCTAATCCACCATCCTCTCGGTAACAATTCTGTTACAAATAGGACTTTCATAAATAAGACTTTCATAAATATTTATGATAAGGCAAAGAAGAGACGGTTATGTATGCACATGAAATTCACTATTCACTATAAATTTCACTTGCTAACTTTTTTGTCAGCTAAAAGAGTAATGAAACAAACTAACTGAATCTTGATTGAACAATATTTGAAATTACTGTTGATGTATACTTTAATAACTTTGACACATAAAATTGTGAACAAATGTAAATTTGAAATGGGACTGATAATGTTATGAACTATATGTTATAATCTACTTATCAAATGCCTCACAGAATAGATTTAATATTTACATGATAAAAACTGAAAGCATCCTGTATGGTAATTAGGCATTATGAAATTACCAGTAGAAGCGTGTGTAGTAATTATATCAATTGGTTTAAAAAGTACTTGAAAAGTTTGCACAACTTGTATGTTATCGTTACTTGTTAAAGAAATATATATTATTATGTGTTTACAAAAATGGTTGAATATCCACTTCATTACTGTCTTCAGTGCAACCGGTTGATACATTTTGACTGCAGATAAATTATAAAATGAATTCCTTTCATGAATACATGTGTGCTTTTTTTTCCTTCTCAACTGCACCTGGTATAACAATGTGAACACCAAAATTTACATTGATACAGGTTTATGAAAACAATTAGGTTGAATTGTTCATATCATATAAGCACCATACCTTTATTACAGGGCACCTTACACATACATAAACAATACAAGGCCCAAAGCTTCTTCACATCTGGGAGTATAGGTTACTTTCTCTCCAGGTCAAAGTTCACAATTTAATAAAATATTAAAAAGTCCCATTAAAAAACTGAGGGAGAGACATACAGTTGCCTCTGCACTGCATAGAAAATAGCCTTAAGATAATCATGCTATTATCATTTGTGCTGCCTCCAAAGCTAAAGTGCAGCACATATATTTAAGTTGTCTAGCAGCATTTGTGTAAATTACAATATTATTTTAACATTTTTTTCTTCCGTTTTAATTATATTAATAAGACCATGTAACGTTTTTGTAGTATTATGAAAGGGACAGATAGGCTTGTTTCCATACCTAAACTACTATTCTGAAGATGATTTGTTTGTATTTGAACAAATTGGAATTAGCTGACGGCAGAATAATTTACCTCTCTGGTTCATTTATTCCGTCTTTTGTTGTTTGCTATAGTAACGTGTATTACATGTATTTTTCCAGAACATACAGGCTCAGAGATCATCTGGGTGAAAGATGTGACCAAAAGACTCAACACCAGCCAAAGGACACACATTGATCTTGACCTCCCTGATAAAGTGACCTTCCATCTCAGTCGTCGATCAGATACTTTAACATT
Source organism: Unio pictorum (assembly GCA_030141615.1). Lineage (NCBI taxonomy): Eukaryota > Metazoa > Mollusca > Bivalvia > Unionida > Unionidae > Unio > Unio pictorum. The sequence continues at coordinate 910,238 of JARLTB010000176.1, read as the reverse complement.
AAATTTGGAGAGGAACCATGACATCAACCCAAACACTGACATGTATTTTGTACGAAAAGCGAGAAACGGTCAATTGCGCATCATAAAGTCCCGAAATTTGGCAAAGGAGGTAATGTTTCCGTAAAAATCATCTCCAATTAAAATATATGATGTAGTTGTCACTCTTTTCGTAAACGTAAGCGTACGTATATGCGAAGGTCTATGCGATTCCTTTTGTGAGGTGGGGTGCTTCCAATTTATTTAACTTAATATAAAACACACACCCTGGCTCTTTTTTGTCAGAAATTGAAGTAGTGATATAGAGAGGCAAAGCTCTGAGCCCCCAGTCAGCGGTTCCGACGGTTAAATTAATGAATATTCAAATTGAAATTTTGAATAACAACAATTTAATATAATTCAAACAGTAATCTTTCAAATACAATTAAGCTAATATTATCGCTCCACCAAGTGACGGCCTAGTTCATCCTTTGAATTAGTGTGGCATATGTTCCTTTTTGTCCTGAGTCCTACTCATCGGTATGTTTCTTCTCTTTTCCTTGGCCTCCCTCCGTTATCCCTTCAAATTCTCCCTCTGTCTTTCCTTCTCTCTGTTGTCTCCCAGAGACTAGGGACACAGCTGGGGTAATTCACTCTGGTCCCTCAAACTTCCTTTTATCTTTTCTTGGTCTCCCAGAGACTTGGGCCACTGCATCGGGTACTTCCCGCTGGTGCCTAAAACTTTCTAAAGAGGAGATACGCGGACATTAGCAAAGGATATACTTTTTGATACGTATCACACACTATCATCAGATAGGTCATTACCGTTTTCAGGTGACGCATTCGTGCCCATCGAAATACACATTCTATCTGCTAAGTGTACACAGTAAATATATAAATTATTATACACATAATATCATATAATCAGACGCATTTCTGTACATTGCACTTCTACAAATGTACACACATATGCACATCCATGCTGATAGATCCATACACATGATACTCCTACAAGTATACATAAATAGGCAAATTCCTACACTAATGTTGCACACCGTAACATTATACAAAAATTATAATTCAATTCCACATTTGCAAATCTATAATATCAAATGAATACATGCATGAGGTTACTACAAATTAACCCAATAACGATTTACAATATTAATTCTACACATCACATTGATCGTATCTCAAAATACGCATGTATATCAAACACTAAGAATGAATCAAACTAAAATTGTGATTTTATATATACTCAAATATATAGATATACCACAATAATTGAAATACACTTACTTTGCAGTAACAGTTTCACAACAATCGAGCAAATAATAACTGACCTGTTTCGAAGCATTCTGATTACTCCTGGAATAATTCCGCCATTGCGAATGGTCACGGAGTAGTTTATTATTTGCTTTGTCGCCAAATTTGTGTAACACTAATAATTTTTGATACTCAAGAATAAAATCCTTGAATCAATATATTGAAGAACGCGAATACTTGTCAATATATAATCTGATTAAACGATATATAATTAAACGACTTATTTGTTTCTTTCCAAGCAATCACTAGATCAACAGAATTGAGTAAAATTGGCCAGCCTCAGCATCTAAATGACAATCAATTCAAGACTTTATTACCAACATAATTAGCATCAAAGAGGGTAGACAGACCGAAACTATTTCAAGCAAACCGAAAAACTATTTCAAACAAAGTCCTAAACGATTTCAAGCAGAGAGGGTGAACAGACCGAAACTATTTCAGGCAAACCGAAACTATTCCAAACAAAATTATAAAGGATTTTCATCCGAAACTATTTCAAACCGAAACCTTTTCAAGCAGACAAAAAAAAGATAAATCCTTTAGGATTTTACGCTACAGACCCGGCGCCAATTGTGCTGCGGAGACGAATTGAAAATCCTTGAAATTGCTAGCAATTTACGATGAAAGTCTTGAGACGAAAATCCTTTACGATTTCACAAACAAACTAATTTGTAAAACCTCTCCTTGTAAATCAATCAAATTATTAGACTGGTAGGTGAGTTTAAAATTAATTCTTGTTTACGAATCATTATGACATCGAATATAGAACGGATTAGTTGGATCTTCAATTATTAAAAATACTAGAGGAGCTGTTGGTGCAAATTAAATAAAATATACCTTTGATGGCTTTGATTTGATCTTTCGAGATTTATTTGGTAACTTCCTTCGATAACATCAAATACTAGATTTATTGCAATGACCGAGGATATATTGACGTTTTGAGGAGCGATATTCCTACCACCGCCGTCTGGGTTATTATTATGTTTGAGGATAGTTGTTTGTTGTTGTGTTATTTTTTTCCATGCATCGTAAATCCCTTTGAAACCATCGTCGATGGTATCATTGCAAGATTTTTTTTTAATTCCGGGAGGTTATATTCTGGCAGCTTAAAATCGGGAATATCTTCTACGCGTATATTACACACTGCCGCAAACTCTGTTCTCGTTTTAGGATTATCATGACCTAATATAAATTGAACAACTCGCGAATTAAATTTATCCATGTCGGCAATAATATTATTACACACCTCCATGTATTTGATGGCTTCATCTCGGTTAGGTGGGGTTTTACTAATTTCTTCTATCAGGTTATTTTTCAATTTTTCAAAACTGGAATTTATATCCGTGAATTGTTAATATTTCTTTCCTTTATTACATAATACGTATCGTCCCTGGGTTCTTCTAACTAAAACAAAATCATGAGCAAAATGAGAATGATTTAGTGGTTCAACATATTAACCTAACGTGTTTACGTATGCACTGCCAACATAACCACAATAACTATGATAATCTTCCTTCGTTGAAACATAATCGAATTTGTGTGGTTCCGGTGGTATTTGTAAGGATATTCGAGGTGGTATTTCAGGACATCTTAGCACAGTTCTGATTGAACTCTAATAGATGTCTACGACATACCCGGGTGAGTTTATCTCAATCGCGGATGATAACGTCGGCTCGTGAACTGTTAGAGCGATTTTCGATTATTTTCCGGTAAAATATTTTATTCTTTGTTGTAATTCGTTATTGATTCATTCGATTTGTTAAGACCCAGATGGTATGGAAACAACGTTCCAGTCTGGAGTTCCGTCTTGTTTATTCTTACTCGCAAACACCAGGGAATTATTCGGTTATTGACCACCGAATGGTACTGATCTAATATTATGCCAACCATGGTATACTCATAATTTTGCTAGTTCTATCTCCTTAACGGGAATCGCAGTAGGGAAATTCACACTGAATTCCGGATTGGTTGAGGTTATTGAGATCCTGTTGGTTTTCACCGGGAATGTGTTTTCCGCTATTCGTTGAAGTAGTTCTTGCGATGTTGCCATTGGTATCATATTCGTGTTGTTCGCGGAAAACTCACTATCGGATATTAATGTGTTATCGAGGGAGGATGATATCATCGAGGATAATTGGGAGTACGTGGTCGACACAACATGGAACTGAACTACGTAGTCTTGTAGTTTACGTTTGCTACACGATGAGATTTATTTTGTTATTATTGAAATTATTCTCGCGATTTTTGTCGCCAAGGATATACAAATTGGAACAGTTATCGGAGCAATCGTTGTCACCGAGGAGAGTATAATACCAGCTCTGGTGATTATACCTGATACCGAGTACACGGTAACGTCAACTGCGGTAATTCTTCGTCGGTATTGTTTTTTGTTTGGTACTCCTCAGTGAGTGTTTTGAGTTCAGTTTGAAATTCTCTGACCTGATAATAGTGATACTGCTGTGACGTTGCCAATAATGACATTGTATTTATTACAATAGATTTCAAATTACTAGCAATAAAAACGCTAGTGTTTTCAATTAAGCTGTTTGCTTAAATCCGCTACGAATTCCACATACCATGTTACTGAAACCATAGCCAAATTATTATCAGTGTATATTATTGTGAATTGTGCAATTGTTTCTTTGTCGATGATTGTTGATATAATATTGTTGACCCCAGATGAATTCGTTGATGAAATATTAGATTGAGTCGGCGACACTAGTGTTAATCGATAAAAACCTTTGACGGTCGCGGTGATATTTGATAGGTTATATTGTGGTGTCCAAGTAAATGATCCGTATTGAATCGTGTGTACTACGTTGTTGGTTTTCTCATGGGGAATATTTGTTTTTTTAATGACTTTTATCATTATCGATGCATCATCTCTGATTGCCTCGATGGTGTTTTTCATCTCTTCGATGGAGTTTCTAATATCCGGGAGTTTTATGCCGAGTTTATCAAATGAGACTCAAAGAAATTTATCGAGATGTTTTTACGAAAACTTCAAAACTGTTTTATGTGTTCTTCACATCTGGATTGAAGTGTTGCAAATTCTGACATAGTTGCTTTCTTCTCTGTAAGTACCGGTGTGGTCACCGGTGGAACCCCAAAGAAACTGGCGACTGGGAGTTGAACCTCAGTGACGGATTTTTGTAAACCCGCAAATCGATTTACTTGAGTCTCATATTTATCATCGAGAGTTTTTAATGATTCTGCAGATGATACATAATTATCACTGACTGATGTTATTTTATCTGTGAGCGTCGAAACAAGTACACCCGGTTTGAGTTTACCCTCCTTGGTAAACAACGTGATAGTATCTCCTACTGCGTCGCATCTTTTAACTAAAATATCATCCGGGGAAACATTACTAGTTTTCAATTTACCCTGACGATTTTGAAATACAACTATTTCATTGGGATCAACACTTGCGAGGAACCGCTCCGGTGGCCTAGTGGATAGAGCGTCCGCCGCGGAAGCGGGAGGTCGTCGGTTCGATCCCCTGCTGAGTCATATCAAAGACTTACAAAAATGGTACTAACATCTGCATCGCTTGATGCTCAGCATTAAGAGGTTAGTGTTAGGACTGGTCGGCCTCGTGTCAGAATAATGTGACTGGGTGAGACATCATGCTACATGTCTGCTACATGATGTATCAGTGCTAGACATCACTATAAACTGCCTCACTGTAGACATCGTAGCGATATGATTGAAAAATTGTTAAAGCTACGTTAAAAATACTAATCAAACAAACACCTTCGAGGTTTAACATCTCAGATATTTCATCTTCGACTATTTTTTTACTTCACCGGATGAAAATTTTTCCGCGGAGGGTTTGTCAGGCTTGATAAAGATCTCCCTCAAAAATAAATCATGTTATTTTATATAATTTCTCTCTAAAAAGCGATTACTCGTATTTTCGTGTACGGTTTTTTGGGGTGGTTTTCCCGGTGATGAAATAGCGTTGAGGACATTCAATACTTCTATGCCGCATATTGGTGGGTCATTCATTTCCTGTGTTGGTAGCGTGGAATACCAGATAGGAGTTTTTAAGTGGTTTATATAACGCATACATTCTTTAGGCGGCGCTAATCCATATGAATCGAAATAAACAATTGCATGCGGATCAATCGCGTATGCAACCCAGTGAGTTCCAGGTCCGGTGCTGTTATCGAGATTAATGATACCGGTTTCAGTGTTGTTTGGTTGTTGTGGTAATTGATCTCACATATAAACACCTCTAAAGTTTTTTATCGCTAGCTTTTAGCAGCATCGAGTCAATCGAAATTTGACATCGGCGACAATGGCTGCGACATTGTTGTTAGTAAACTGTTCCTAGTCTCACACCCCATCTAATGCATCATGAATACGGAGTTCCTGGTAGTGTTAGTCCCTTTCCCTTTTGTTTGTATCCTCACCCTCTTTTTGGTTCATATGATTGAGCAATACTATGTAATGCATTTGCACCATAAGCTCCAGAAGCTCCTAACGTGGCGGCTTTACTAGCTGCAATTAATGCTGGAATCGCAGCGAGAAGTGGAAATAAACCACCTGATTTTATCATCTTTTAGATCGCAGCCGGAGAGTGAGTGATATGAACAACTTTTTTATCTTTGATGGCAACATTGAAGTGTTTTATCTGACAAGTTGTCAATGACAATTGTTTTTTACCACCAGACATCTGATTGTGCTTCAGCAATATTGTGGTTCCACATTTTTAGCTGATTCCGATTGCAATTTTTTAATTTGATCAGAAGTTAACGTAACACTAACATGACTGCACGACATTATATTTAATAACAGATTGATCTAATTGTCTACAACATGTTTTCCACTGGTGCATCAACTACTCTCATTCGTCCACCAACATTTTTGAGTTGCATTGATTTGTCACTGAGAATGACAGCAACTGCTCTGTAATTAAGAATACCACCGGGACGAGCTACACGAGCTCTGAAGTGTATGTGAAGCTCGAATTGTCTGGTTAAATCAATATGATCCAGCGAAAAGTAGTAAATAGGATATCGATTTTTAAAATCCAACTGTGATATTTGCAGACCAGTATCTACATTATTATCGCGTCCCATAAATATCAGCGACCGATGATACGCGCGTGCAATTTGGTTGGGTCCGTAATCAAGTATTATATCCTCAGATGGTTCCTGTTGGCCTCAATGATACTTCATTAACACCTATTTGATCAAATATCATATGGTTGAATGTTTTGTTATTTAATCGCGCTCTATTCTGTAAAGCAATAAATATATGACGTGGCGCAGCAATGCCTTATTTTGAGGCCAGGTGCCATGTAAGTGTACCATCAGTATTTGAATCCATGGCATCCGTTGTTGTTGTTGTTAGCCAACTTAGCAGTGATTTTCCTTCATGGTCCATAAATGATAGTAATCTTTCTTCAATGGTGATTGATGGATTCATTACTGACATCCACAATGATAGTTTTGATATAATGACTTTAAAATTATGAACACCAACACCATCCCAGGTTGCATCATTATCCCTACCCTTTCGCACGAGTACTATTGTATGCTTCGCTCCATATATAACTTTTCTAACATTTCTGCAAAATCCGAAAATATGATGTGGTGGAATCGCGCATGAAAATTGTCTACGCTGTCCTTGCAACATTGATACGCGTGTTGCAAACCCTAGGTTGTAATTGGAATTAACGCTTTTTATAATATGAAAGGCAGCAGCTGGTCTTGCTTCGAGCACAAGAGAAACTACTGTTTGTGGATCATATGCAGTAGCTTGTGGTGGCAGAAATTTAGTATACTGAACGTGTCAGCTGATCAGTGAGCTCTTTTGCGAACATCATAGTTGGACCTGCCGATCTTGCATAATCATCAGAATATCTTGCTAATCCCTCTATTGTTGTGTCAATATTAACCTCACGCTCTATATACTCGATGTCTCTTCCATCAATCATATATCTAGCACTTTCGAACAGGGCCATGATTGACAAAGCCAACTCGAATATTTGGGTCATCTGCATATGGTGGATCATTATGGGCAGCATCATTTGTTACGAGTTCTCCTTTTACTTCAATAAATGCTTCAGCGGGTAGATAGTATTTGCTGGTACCATGGACATGACGTTCGATTCATGATCGAAGATCCGAATGTATTGCATGATAGGAATAGAATTGATAATCGCGTAAAAAATCATTCTTGGGTACTGGGATATCCATATCGAACGCTACGTCAGGAGCCGATTTGAACATATTATTATATATTTCTAGATCTAAATCGCGATCCCTCTCGCGATTTCAAACCACTTCCCACTATCATATTTGCAGTAAAATTTCCCTGAGTGTCATATCCATCATTTGTCCGTGATGATATATTCTGCTCCACCGCGTTGTTTATTATTTTGCTAATACCTGCATGCATAATTTCTATACCAGGTGTCAGCGGTTTTTATAGATTTTTCAAATCTATCGTTTATATATTTTCCCTTGTCCCCTTTTGAAATGAATTAGCAGCAAAATTAGCTATTTCATGATCCTTGGAAATTTTTCTAATTTCATCCAATCCCCATTCGTAAACTTCTTTTCAGGTGAATATTTTTTATCTCTCGAAATTTGTTCTTCTTCTTTAAATTGTTGTTGTTGTTGTTGTTCTAGTTGTTCATGTTCACGTCGTGCAGCTTTTTCTTATTCAAGTTGTTCTTGTTCAAGTCGTTCTTTTTCTAAGTAGTTTACGTTTTTCTTGTTCTTGTTGTTCCTTAAGTTGTTAAGGTGTTTTGTTTGTTTGGATCTCTATTTTTTCAAGCACAGAAAAAAGGGCTGTTTTCCCTCGTTTATCGTCAGGGATATCTCCCCATATGGCTTTTTCAGTGGTCGATACGACTTTCCCGGTTCCTGTAGAAACGGGTTTGAATAACTGTTCAGTGTCTGCTGCAAAGTCGGTTTGAAATTCTTGTCTCGTTTGGAGCTTATTTCGAACGGAATGACGAACCGAATTAAATCTGTTAATCACAGATAATCTCTCGCGTGCTAATCTAGTTGTTAGGGCTTCACCTACCATTATAAATTAATATACGATCTAAATTGTAAGTGAAATATCCACAGATAGCTATGAGTTTCATTTTTTATGTGAAAATCGAAAATTTTTGAAGGAAAAATCCCCAGGAATTCAATTAGAGAAAATCGATTTGCATGAAATTATGTCGACGGATTAGCCAAAAACAGTACAAAATTAATAAAAAAAAAGCATCGGCGACCACAAAATTTGCCTCACAAGGATATAAATTTTATCAAAATCGATTTTCTCTAAATGAATTCCTGGCGTTTTTGCCCTCGACTATCATGAAATTATCTCGACGGATTGCATAAAAACAACCCAAAAACGACCAAAAATGACCAAAATTGACCAAAAATCAATAATAAAAAATAAATCCCTGAACATATTTTAGCAGTTTAACAAATAAATATAAAATCCATAGATGCTCGCCAACTCCGAAATTCTTTTTGAATTTCACAAAAGTTTTTCATTACTTCCGCGTAAATACACAACATGGAAAGGTATTATAGAGTTACGATATGGTGGAGCAATTTCGTGGTATGGTTGTACATCTGTGATATAATCGGATTTTTTAGGTTCGGGTATTTGATAAGATGTCCGAGGTGGGATTTCATGCTCTGATAGATATCTACGACATAACTGGGTGAGTTTATCTCAATTGCGGATGATAACGTCGGCTCGTGAACTGCTATAGCGATTTTCGATTCTGTTCCAGTAATGGATTTTATTCTACACTGAAATTCGTTATTGATTTGTTCAACTTGGTAGGACCCAGATGGTATGGAAACAACGTTCCAGTCTGGAGTTCCGTCTTCTTTATTCGTATTCGCAAACACCAAGGTATTATTCGGTTGTTGACCGCCAAATGCTACCGACCAAATATTAGACAAACTGTGATACATTCGTAATTTTGCTAACGCTATCTCCTTACGGGAACCGGAGTAGGGAAATTCACACTGAATTCAGGATTCGTTGATGTTATTGATATCATGCTGGTTTTCACTGGTGTGGTATTTTCCGCTATTTGTTGAAGCAGTTCTTGCGGTGTTGTCATTGTTTTTATACTCATGTTGTTTTTCTAATTTTGACATCCCGAAATCATAAACAAGTACCATCGCTGAGAACTCATTATCTGATATTAATGTGTATCATCGAGGATAATTGGGAGTATGCGGTTGACACAACATGAAATTTAACTACGTAATCTTGTAGTTTGCGCTGGCTGCATGATGATATTTTTTTTGTTATAATCGAAATAATTCCCACGATTGTTGTCGCCGATGATATACAAATTGGAACAGCTATCGGGGCAATCACTGTCACAGAGGAGAGTATAATACCGGCCCCGATGATTACACCAGTCACGGAGTACACGGTAACATCAACTGCGGTGATTCTTCTTCGGTATTTTTTTATTTTTACTTGGTACTCCTCAGCGAGGGTTTTGAGTTATTGTGAAAATCTCTGACTGTATCATAACGGTATTGAGATACCAAAGGTATCGTCGGTGATGAAATCATTAGTGATGACATTTTATTTTGAAAACACTAGTGTTTTTAAATAGATTTCAATTTAGTTGTTTATTCAAATCGGCTACGAATTCCACATACCATGTTACTGAAACCCTAGCCAAATTATTATCAGTGGAAGCTATTGTGCATTGTTCAAGTGTATCCTTGTCTATGATCGTTGATATTATATTGTTGAGCCCAGATGAATTCGTTGATGAAATATTAATTTGAATCGGTGTCACTAGTGTTAATCGATAAATACCTTTGACGGCCGCGGTGATATTTAATTAGTTGTTTATAGGTGTCCACGCAAATTGTCCGTATTGGATCGCGAATGTTATTTATATTTTTGGTTCGTGAGGGATTTTTATTTTTTTCAAGTTTTTCTATCATCCTCGGTAGATCATCCTTGATGACATCGTTGGTCGTTTTAATATCTTCGCGAAAAACTTATATTCGCTGATTAATCGCTGTTATTTCATCGAGTTTTGTGATAATATCATCAAGAGTTATGTTAATATCATCGGGTTTAGCATTTTTATTTTACCAAACAATCTATCAATGGAGTCATCGGTCTTGTTAAAGTTTTTACGTAACGTGCCACATTTATATACATGAGTGTCATAATCTGATTGTAGATTTGTCCAAACATCGATTTTAATTTCCGTGAGTTTCGGTGTGGCTACCGGTGGAATTTCAAAGAAATCGAATATGGAATTCTCAATATTATTAATTATATCCACAATAGTTGAAATAAGTACACCTGGTTTGAGTTTACCCTGATCGGAAAACAACTCAATAGTATCTTCTACTGCGTTGCGTTGTTTAACTAGGATATCATCAAGAGAAACATTACTAGTTTTCAATTTTCCCTCACGATCTTGAAATACATCTATTTCATTGGGATCAACACTTGCTAAATTCAACATCTCAGCTATTTTATCTCGATTATTTTATTTACATCACCGGTTACAGTGCCATCGGCATCGGGTTTCTTCAACACTGATAGAGATCTCCCTCAAATATCACTCATGTTATATTATGTTCTTCTCTTTACGTAATTCATTATCGTGTATTTGTAAAGAACTTCATTGGGTAATCGCGATGACGCTGAAACCGCCATTAACAGTTCAAGGACTTATACTCTACACGAATTATTATTATATAGGCACAACACGGGTAATTCTGAATAACAAACAGGAATGGAGGGATTCAACATAGATATATACTTAAGAAATGTTCTCGAAGGAGTAAATCCTTGCGAGTCAAAATAAATGATACATTGTGGATGTATCACGTAACACGCCAAACGCGCTTCAGAATTGTTCCAACCAGTATTAATTATACCGGTTTCAAAAGTATTTGGTTGTTTTGGGAATTTATCCTCTGAAATTACGCTTCTGAAACGTGTTATGGGGAGATTCTTTACTATGTCAGCGAGATTGAAATCGTGATTTTTTAATTATGGGTTTCAGTGATATGTCAGCGAGATTAAAGTCGGATTTTTCATCCATGGGTTTCAATGATGCATCATCAATTATGTTATTTTATATTACTTTCTCTCTCTAAATAGCGACTACTAGCAGCATATTCATTTACGACCCGATGATTTGGTTTTCTCGATGATGAAATAGCGTCAAGGACATTTAATACTTCCATGCCACATATTGTTGGGTCATTCATTTTTTTGTGTTGGTAGCGTTGAGTACTAACGAGGGGTATTTAAGCGGTTTATATAACGCATCAATTATTTAGGCGGCGCTAACACACATGAATCGAAATAAATGATTACACGCGGATCAATTGCGTATGCAACCCAGTGGGTTCCGGGTCCGGTGCTGTTATCGAGATTAATGATACCGGTTTCAACTTTTTTGGTTGAGTTGGCAACTGATCTTTCATAAAGACACCTCTGAAGTTTTGTATCGCTAGTTTTATAGCAGCGTCGAGTAAATCAAAATTTGACATTGGAACTATATGTTCCCGAGTTAATAAACTGTTCCTGGAATTCTCAGGCCTTTTCCTCTGTACCATGAATACGGAGTTCCTGGTAGTCTTAGACCCATTCCTCGTTTCCGTTTTTATATCTATGCCCGGAAGCTTTATTTAGTGCCATCCCTGCCGCGGTACCAACGGCTCCTAACGCTGCCGCCTTTGCTACCGTTGGGGCCGCTTCCGCAATTAATTCTGGAATCGCAGCTAAAAACGGGATTATACCACCTGATTGTATCATGTTTTTGATCGCGGCTGCAGAGAGTGTAAGCTGCACACCTTTTTTATCTTTGAAAGCATCATTGAAGTGTTTAATAGACGAGTTGTCAGCAACAATTTATTCTGACGACCAGACATCTGATTGTGTTTCAGCGTTATCGTGGTTCCACATTTTTAGCTGATTCTGATTGCAATTTTTAAATTTGACCAGGAGTCAATGTAACATTAACACTGTATGACATCTTATTTAATAACAGATTGATCTAATTGTTACATATTTTTTAAAATCATAGATGTTCTACTGGTGCATCGATTAATCTCATTCGTCCACCAACACCTTCAAGCAACATTGATTTGTCGCTGAGAATGACAGCATCCGCACTATAATTATCAAAACCACCAGGACGGGTTACACGAGCTCTAAAGTGTATATCAACGACGGATTGTCTGGCTAGACCAATATATTCCAGCGAAAATAATAGATCGGATATAAGCTTTTAAAACGTTTTGATCACAACCCATATATGACAACTGACGCTGATACACTCGTGCAATATGGTTAGTGTTGTAATCAAGTTGTATATCCTCAGATGGTTCCTGTTTTCCGTATATCTTAATGATACTTCATTAACACCTATCTGATCAAATATCATATGACTTCGTTCTTGATTACCAACTCGCTCGTTATTCTGTAACGCAATAAATATATGACGTGGAGCTGGAACACATTGTTTTGATGCCAGGTGCATTGTATTATTATTACGTACCATTAAAATTATCACGTTCAATATCCGTTGATGTTGTTAGCCAGCTTAGCAAATGATTTTCCTCCATGATCCATAAATGATAGTAATCGCTATTCTGTCGTGATTGATGGAGTCATTACTGGCATCCACAATGATAGTTTTGTTAAAATGACTTTATCCGTGGCGACACCAGCACCACGCCAGATTGCATCATTATCATTACCCTTTCGCACGCGTGCTACTGTATGCTTCGCTCCATACATAACTTTTCTAACATTTCTACAGAATCCGAAAATATGATGCAGTGGAATCACGCATGAAAATCGTCGACGCTGTCCCTCTAACATTGCTACGCGTGTTGCAAACCCGTTGTTGAAATTAGTAATATTATTTATGACAACAAAATGACCAGCCGGTCTTACATATCCGGTTGGTGCTGGATTACCTGCAGTAGCTTGTGTTGTCTTTACTGTAGAATACTGGACCCGCTGATTTTGTATAATCATCAGAATATCTTGCTAACCCTATTATTGTTGTGGCAACATCAACATCACGCTCAATAGATTCAATTTCTTTTCCATCAATCATATATCTAGCACACTCGAATAACGCCATGATACCATTATTAACAAAACCAACTGAATAGTTGTGTTATTGTCATATGGTTGATTATCATGGTCAGGATCATTTGTTACAATTTCTCCTTATACTTTGATAAATGCTTCACATGGTAGAAAGTATTTACTGGTATTCTTGATTGAATATCTGGTTGTACTGCGTGATAGGAATAATATTGATAATCGCGTACAGAATCATTCTTCGCACTGGAGCTTCCATATCAAACACTCGGTCAGGAGACGATTTGAACATTTTATTATATATTCCTCGATCTAAATCGTGGTTTTCGTCGTGGTTTCAAGCCGCTTCCCGCTATAATGTTTACCATATTATTTCTCTGTGCCTCATATGCATCGTTGGCCAACGACTTAGTCGATAACGATACTAATTTCTGATCCACTGCGCTATTTATTATTTTGCTAACACATTCATGCATCATTTCTGTAGATGGTAACGCCAGTGATGAAATCACCGGTGGTTTCTTTTTTCGTCGAGCTAACGACATTAGTTTTTCCTTTTCTGCAGAAAACGCCTTCTCGGCAACATCACCAACATCGCTAATACCTTTATCACGAATAACATCAATGGCTTTCATCGATAATTGTTTAGCTAATGGCGCTACTTTTGGAGCCATTCTTAAAAATAACCCTGCAATAGTGTTGCCGAGACCGTCACCATAGTACGCTCTATAAACAGGCAATCGTGAGTTTACTATGTAGACATTGGTTGGTTTATAGTGAGCAGCAGAGCGGGCGAATCGGACAACTTTGTAGAGGCGTCGATTCGGCAAACTGAGGCTTCCTCGAAAAGCGTGAAAAAGACGTCGACGAGGCTAACAAACGCTTGTTCGTCGACGCCATGGTCGTTGTCGCCGCCCCCTCTGCTGCTATGGGTAATCCGAATATTTTATCAAGTCCTATACGATATCGCGTTCGAGGGTCTGATAAATTTATCGTCACAAATCCGTGTGGGATTGACTGAGCGTGACTAAAGAAATTTCTTAATCGATTATGATCCATATCACCGCTGCACCAAGTTTGCCAAATATTTCGTAGTGTATGAGTATCAACTCCGTTAAACACACACAATAAATTGCAGTTATCTCTGATCACCTTCGGAGTTTGAGTATACCGTTGAGTGACATATATCACGTTGGTGTTTTTATACCTGCCTCTGGAAAATATCCTAGCAGGATTTTTTTTTATTGTCTAACATCATATCATTATATACGACTAAATTGTGAATACTTTCATCAGTATCATCACTGCTCGGTGCTTCTTCGATATCGGTTATAAATTAAATAATACCTTCACCGTTTTATATTGCTCTCTCGTTAGCATCCTTTAACACTTCATAGCATCGTTAATCGTCTACACTCGGAGCGACCACATATAACGTCTTCCATTTCATCCATCTCGTTATCAAATTATCTAGCAGTTGTGTCTTGCCGCTTCCAGATGGTCCGATTATAATCGCGCGAATAGAATTCGGCAACATCGCATGGTGTTTAATGGGTTCTCATCGTCGGGTAGCTGAGTAATCAATTACATTCATGGTATTATAAATATATTATGGATCTATATATTGTATGAAATGTAAGGCGCGTACTGGCATAGATGACTTGACAACGATTACAACTAAAAATAACCGATCAGCACTTTCTGGTAAGTGTGTACAATGTAGTACAAAAAAAACTTAGATTTGTTTCCCTTGATAAATCAAAGGGATTAAAAAAACGAGGAGGTGATATTGCAGCCAAATTAGTAAAGATCCCAGGAACACCATCGGCAAAGTATTTAGGAGAAAAACAACTTCCAGGATATAGTAATTGTGGACCCGGGAGAAGACTCGATATTAGACTCGATGATCAAAATCAACCCCGACCGGGTGAATATCCAATAAACGCCATCGATAAGGCTTGTCATGCTCATGATGCTGCTTATAAAAGCAGCAATCTGCAACACAGACATATCGCAGATGTGAAATGAATTCATGCGTTGGATTCTATCACTGATAAATCTTTCAAAGAAAAATTGGCTTCATTGTTAGTAAAATCGGCCATGAAAGGTAAATTGATGTTAGGTGCCGGTAATTAATAACAACATGGAATATATTTATTATTCTCCAAACGGATACTGGAGGGGTAAAGCAGCAATCAGTAAACTCGTAACGCCGCGAAGGTGTAATATACCACTGCAGCGGATTGATTATCCAAACAGGCGATATGGCAAATTTATCTACCACCGCCTAAACAAATTAACTTCTCGCATTTTGATGTGACCGTTCCCAATGAAGTTCATCAAGCTGATATATTATTTCCGCCGAATGATGGTGGTTCAAATACACATTAACTGTAGTTGATGTTGCGAGTCGATACAAACAGCAGAGCCGTTAAAAACAAAATCATCAACTGAAGTCGCTTCTGCGTTTGAAAGGATTTATCGGCGAGGTCCTCTGCGTTGGTCAAAATCTATTAAAAGTTGATCCTGGCAAGGAAATTCAGGGTGCGGTTTTATCAACAATGAAGCATCATAATGTCACTATCAGACAAGGGCATACTTCACTACATCGCGATCAGGCAATTGTTGAACGATTTAATCGCACAATTGCTTAGAGGTTATTTGGTTATCAATACGCGAAGGAATTCATTTAGGATAAACGATCTCGTGAATGGGTCAAGAGATTACCAGGCGTAATTACCGCACTGAATAATTAGATTATTCGAACAATCAACATGAAACCTAATAACGCGATTAAAAAAGTACATACACGTACAACCGCAAAAAGATTTTTCATAACAACCAATACTCGGTAATGTCGCTGTTAGGTATTTATACGAACCAGGAGAGCTCGAAGGCGGCAAAAAAAGAGCTACTGATCCTATTTGGAGTGTTACTACGCATAAAATATCTAGCATAACACGATCCATGGATAGACCGCCAGTCTTTAGGTTGGATTCAACTGCTCCTCAGCGAGGATTTACTCGGGAACAACAACGAGTGATACCCGAGGATGCTCAATTACCGCCACGTGGTCTTAACTACCACCTCTGCTTCTGCTGCACTAAAGACAAGTCAGCATCACATTATCTCTGGTATGACTAATACTGCTATTTTTTTCTGTCTACGTTAAACTGACGGGGGTCTTTATCCGACCAGCACCAACGCATTATACAATTGCAACTCGCGCAGTGATTATTCTGTTGTTGTTTCAGTTTAATCATTAATTCAGCATCAATATCAAATTCTCTGTTATTTTTTTACCCTGTTGTTTATAACCCTAGAGTTTGTTTCTGATTATGTCCTTGACTTTGTCAAGGCTGACAATATCACTTATTGCAGTGTCATTATCATCTAGGACAACTCTTCGAAGTTGATTTATTCTTCGTACTCTGGATACTGCGAGATAAACTAAATTCGACCATTCGATGTGATTATCTATAATCACAACAATTATATCGGATATAGTCAATCCTTGTGAAAAATGTATCGTCGTAGCGTAACCTAGCGTCAATGGGGATTTATCAGCGGGTAATACATTTTCGACGACATTGATATCAACAAGCACAATGTCATTTAACACTAAATTCTGCTTTTCACATTGTCCTGGAATATCAACTTCGATATTCTGTTTTCGTGTATCTGAAGGCCTATAACACAACGGTGTTGGAAGTGTTGCAAATTTTTCTTTATGCAATGCAAATAACTTCATATGAAGTGTGTCTCTGACTATCTTTCTACTCGCTACTATTAACTCGTTTGGTCTCCACGTTTCCCAAAAATCATTAATGGGAGTTTCTGAAATTATTTCACGCGCTATCTCACATTGGATTCTATCAGGTTGTAATCTGATTAGTGTTTTGAACTCTCGTAATTGTTCATCAAGTGCTCTATGATCAGTAGTAATTTCTTCATAGTAGTCTACAAAATTCTTTAGCCAATCATGTGGGGATAAACCGACAATCGGTGGTGGTTGGCCATGATCGCCGCCCATGACGACTTTTGTGTTCGCGTGCAATAACCAATCAAGAAATCTTTGAAAAACATCTAATAACACCGTGCATATCTCATCCCAAATTACAACTTCAGGAATTAATTTCTCACCCATTCAATCAGGAGTCCATTCGTCACCTTTCCATCGAAAGAAACAGTGATAAGTGCTTGCATTCACCCATCGTTGTTTCATCTCTCTGGCAGGTCTGTGTGTTGGTGTTAGTACAATCATGTTTGATTTGGAAACGCTAGCTTGAAAATCCGTAGGATTTTTCCCACGAAATAATTCATTCGCACGAGTCGTCTTTCCTGACCCACCACAGCCGTTTAAATAAACTGTTTTATATCTACATATTGGATCAGATATCTGCGGTGCGTTAGATAGTTCTGATATCTGATTTTTTTCAAGTATTTATCTTCAATCGTAACATCTGATGATTTGGAATAATCACACGGTATTTCCCGCTTAATTCTCCATGATTCCCAACTTTCGTCAGAATTAGTGAATTCAGCTACTGCTTTGCTGTGTTTAATGTCTATGTAAAATGATTCAGTGGCGACTCTAACTGCGGTGTTAGGAAATTTATTTATCATCGAAAATAAATTGATAGAAACATAAGCCAGCATAGATGCCCTCAAATGTATATACTTAAGACTGTATCCTTCTTTGTAAGTAACAATTGTACCCAATTTGGTTCCATCGGACAAGAAAGCGTCTTTACGATCGACGTATATACCTTTAGATGTTACATCAGCGATTATAAAGTCGTATAATCAACCGTGAAGATATATGTTATTGTCGTATTTGCCACCCTGAGTAAACTTTCCGATTATTCTTCTGCTTCTTTGTTTCTGATTTCAAAAAACTGTTTGGACCAGTTCATGATATATTCTTCGTCGAGATCAGGGAATTGTTTTTTGTTTTCGTTGATTATACTATCTAGATTGGGTTGTGGTAACCAGACCTCGGTCTGCGCGTGATATGATATAATTGCTTCACCGACAATCAGCGATATCAGCATTTTAGAATCAATCATATACCTTATCATTACTATTGGTATCCAATGTTTCACAGACATGTGTCTACCAATCCAGACATAACAGCACGGATGAAGTCCTGTAGCCAATTCAAATGATACCACACGAGCGAATCCGGTTAAATCAAAATCTGGTAGTGGTCCATTAATAGCAACACGTGCCATCTCATGGGTGGGATGTCCAAATCGCTTGAAGTACTCAGCGCATTCTCCGTACCCGAGAAAACTCCCGGGGTAACACGCAACCATATCAAACGAAATAATGGTTTCAGGGTCATATTTTGTATTCCATAACCCTCCATGGTTATATTCAATGCAACGTAGTTTAATATCTGACAGGAATTCACTTCTTGTTGGTTTCGACGTGTTTTTCTTTCTTGCAAAATGAGCTGCAACCGATGGAAGTGTAAAGCAATTTGTTAATAATTGTTCGTCAAAACTCTTCGAGTTCACTGTTGAAAAATCATTTGCTAGTTTTTTCATCTTGTCATGGAGGGTTTCAGTACGGTATAATTCTCCATTGGGTCTTACAAACTGATCGAATCTGCCCTCGGAGTTTTCAAAGCTGTGAAGTAACCACACTGACACAGGATCGTTTTTACTCAACTGGTGAATAAAATCGAATAATTTTTTCTCAGAGAATTCAGGAGAGAATTCCGTGGGTATATACTTTATTGAACTATTTCGCGGGAATATTGTTACTGCAGATGTCCATGCTTGTTCGTTATGATCAATAATTTTAATTGGGGCTCCTTTTGATTTATATTTCGATTCGTATAATATCTCGCCGGTTATCGTCGCTACGGTTATTGGGAATTATAATGATGTTTCTAATTTGGCTATATCCTGAATTGATGCTCCGTTCTTCCTAACTGTTAATCCCCATTCATTTATTTTTTTGTGTCTTAGATCAGTCAGTTTGTCTCCACGCAGCGCATTTGTGAAGTGTTCTATTATTCGTTCTGCTACACAATTCAACGACGAATATTTCATGGGTTTTAATTTTTCAATACTCGGTTTATCATTTAACGGATATATCCCATAAACAACTGCTGTTACAGGATAATATCTCTCGTAATACGGTTTGTCAATTCCAGTCAGAATTCCTGGTTTGGAATCTTGACTCACAACGACGGTTTTTTTTATCCTTCAAGACTGGTTCAAATTTATCCCTGATAATCCAATCTCCCGTGTCTGAACGAATAATGAATTTTATTCTAAAAAAATACCTTTTTCGCCCAAGATGTGAGATTATCACTGCTGCGTTTTCTTCGTTCATGGTAGCATCAACTCTACCATCAATTCGAAATGCTGATTAACAGTGAGATGCTCAATCGCGCTTGAATTCATCAAAACAATCACGAATTTGACTTATCATGGTTCTGTCACCTATTAGACTTTTAGGTGTATCAGAAACTCTATCGAGATTGAATTTAGCATTTTTCCAGGGATTAATTTTCGATAATCTCTCGAACTCCTTCATATGATAATTAAAACAAGTATTTAAATAGAGAATTTATTATATAATGAATCATTGCAAATGGCTTATGATTGGATCAGTGTCACAAGATAGACCGAGTCGGAACTGGATTAGTGAAGACACGGAACACAACTGCGTTAATAAGATGTTTATTTTATAAACGCAATTTTAAAAATGAACTCTGACACCAATATTTTACAATATATAAGAAAAATCTATTTATATAAATGTTCCTAACATGGAACTATGACAAAAAAGAAGTATATGAATGAATTTACAAATATTAATATATATAAAAGGCTCGTATAACGAGATAGATGCAAATATGAAAAGAATGCGTCGTCAATATGACGAGACTAGAATGAAGATATTACATAATTAATACGTCGTCCATATAACGAGACATATGCAATTGTGAACCCTAAATTCTGAAGCTCACGTTCATGGAACGAGATTTGTGTAGAATGAAATTATGCAGGTGTCGTTCATATAACGAGACTGCAAAGAAGATATTAAATATCCAACAAAATTATGCAGGTGTCGTTCATATAACGAGACTGCAAAGAAGTTATTAAATAAATAATACAATTATGCAGGTGTCGTTCAGATAACGAGACTGCAAAGAAGTGTTTAAATAATATGTCGTCCATATAACGAGATATATGCAATGGTGAACCCTAAATTCTGAAGTTCTCGTTCATGGAACGAGATTTGTGTAGAATGAAATTATGCAGGTGTCGTTCATATAACGAGACTGCAAAGAAGTGTTTAAATAATATGTCGTCCATATGACGAGATATATGCAATGGTGAACCCTAAATTCTGAAGTTCTCGTTCATGGAACGAGATTTGTGTAGAATGAAATTATGCAGGTGTCGTTCATATAACGAGACTGAAAAGAAGTTATTAAATACATAACAAAATTATGCAGGTGTCGTTCATATAACGAGACTGCAAAGAAGTTATTAAATAAATAACAAAATTATGCAGGTGTCGTTCATATAACGAGACTGCAAAGAAGTGTTTAAATAAATATTACTTCGTCCATATGACGAGATATATGCAGCATACGTAAGCACCATACACAGGCACCACACACGGGCATTACACGGTCAGCATAGACAAGCCCACACACGTAGTCACCACAACATGGCACCACACACGGGCAGCATAGAGAAGCCCAACGGTCACTCCATGACCCTACGGTCACTCCAACATGGCACCGCACACTGGCACCACCGGACCCCACTCAGCTCCGGACCACAGTCACCCACGGTCACCCCACGGACACCACAACATGGCACCGCACCCGGGCACCAACAGGCCCCACTCAGCTCCGGACCACAGTCACCTACGGTCACCCCACGGACACCACAACATGGCACCGCACTCCGGCACCAACAGGCCCCACTCAGCTAAAATTAAAACAACCGAACCGTGTAATACATAAGACACGGTCAAGTATTCTCACACATATATGTAGCGCATGCGCGCACATGAAAAAATTATCCATGTACATATAACGTTAAGCATGCAGCGCATAATTGAACTCAATTATTTTCAGATACAAAAGAACTAATGAAACAAAATATAGTACTTCTGATAAAATGGCCCTGCTTAACCTATGTATTTATTCTATAGATTTTATAATAAATACTAAACATCTAATATGTAAAACAATGAATTATATCATAATACAAATAGCAATGATAACAAAGTTAAATCTATTGTTACCTCTTTTAGCTGATATATTGCTCCTTTAAGGATGTAAGCTTTTCCGACAAGACTGGATCGTAATGTGATTTCCCTCTTATAATTTCGTCCTTATATACCCCTAGCTGTGAGAAATATGCGCAGCTAGGTACTTTAAACTGCAGGCAATTTCGCACGTGCAGCATGAGCTGAGTGTTCGCTCATTATGTCGAAATAACTAAAAAGCCCCAAAAAATAATAAACTACCCTCGGTAAGGCTGAACGCAGTAACGAAATGGAGACTAGATTTTTGACCACATATACATATTGAACATAGTCGTATACAATTCCGTGACAATCAGTAAGTCGGTAAGTCCTCACTACCACACAATGATAAAGAATTTAAGAGACTTGAAAAATTGATATCTCAAATAGAAAACCCACCGACATCAGTTGCACCTTTTGTATCTCCCCCGGAAATATCAGAAGCTGATTCTGAAAAAGTGCAACTGGTACAAGGGGAGAGGGATATCAAAAGACTTTTTCAGGTAGTGGTCTAGTTAGTCGTCCTGGTAATGTTCTTGGTGATATAGCACGATTAGAAGTACTCATCGGAGGAAAACGAGCCGGAAATAACTCACCAGAAATAATTAATGAAGCAGATGATATCTGCAGGCGGTTATTTCAGGGTGGCGTCATGGATATCATTGACGAGTTAGTGGAAAATCCTACAGATTTTCACCATCATAGTTATCATAGTGACTAATCGGATGTCGAAGTCATTGCATTAGATAAAGATCATTTAAATAAAATGATCATACACTACAACCATGATAAACCAGCCAGCGTCTATGTAGTAAACTCACGATTTCCAGTTCATAACGCGTACTATGGTGATGGTTTCGGTGATACAATAGCAGGGTTATTTGCAAGAATGGCTCCAAAAGTAGCACCGCTAGAAAAACAGTTATCGATGAAAGCCATTGATGTTATTCGACCACAACAATAATCGGGCTAGCAAGATATTCCGACGATTATACAAGATCGGCAGGACCTTCTATGATGTTTGCAAAGGATAATAAAAATACCACTGGAATAAACCCATTTGTTGTAAAACGACTATGGAATTATGCTGATAATGCTGATGCTGATGTTGAGGCTGTTAATAATCCCGATTTCAACCTAGGAGCTGCAACACGTATGTCAATGTTGAGAGGGAGGCGTAGATCATTCTCATGCGCGATTCCACTGCACCATATATTTTGATTCTGCAGGAATGTCCGAAAAATTATCTACGGAGCAAAGAATGCAGTAGCACTCTTGCGAAAGGGTACTGACAATGATGAAATTTGGAGGATTCCAGCGGATCCTGCACATCCACTTGCTGATCCCGGTAAAGTCAATTTAAGAAAATTCTCACTGTGGATGCCAGTGTTAACTAAATCAATCATCGCAGAAGAACGATTACTATCATTTATGGACCAAGCAGGAAAATCACTGATAAGTTGTCTAACAACGACTACAGATGTTAAGAAATCAGCTAATAATGGGTTATTTACATGGAACCTAGCATCACAACAAGGCGTTTCAGCCCCACGTCATATATATATTGCGTTACAGAATACCGCAAGAGTTGGCGATCAACAACTCAGTCATATGATATTTGATCAATTAGGTGTTACTGACGTCTCGCTGAGAATAAAGGGACAGCAGGAACCATCCGAGGATATACAACTTAATTATGATGAAACCGTATTGCACGCGTTTATCTTCGTATGTTGTCATATATGGCGCGTGATCAAAATGTTGATACCAGTCTGCAAATATCACAGAATGATTTTTGGAACCTCTATCCCATCTATTACTTTTCGTTGGAACATCTTGATTTAACAAGACAGTCCGTCGTTGATATACACTTTAGAGCTACTGTATCTCGTGGTGGTATTGCCAATGATAGAGCGGTTGCTGTCATTCTCAGCGTTAAATCAATGCTACTCGAAGGTGTTGGTAGAAGAATGAGTGATTGATGCGACAGTGGAAAATATGTAACAATTAGATCACTCTGTTATTGTATAATGCCATATGATGTTATTAGTGTTACGCTAACTCCAAATCAAAATTAAGAAACTACAATCATCAGCAACTGAAAAATGTGGAACTACAATCACGTTGAAACCCAATCAGATGAAAGGCGGGGCGAATAAATTATCGTTGAAACCTAATCAAACAAAAAATTTTAGTGCCGCGCTCGAACATAAAAAAGGAATTGGAATTAAACTCTCTGCGGCTGCAATTGCCAATATGAAAACAACCGGCGGTATATTGCCGTTGTTAGCTGCGTTACCAGCTTTGATTTCGGCAGTGGCCCCAGCGGTGGCTAAAGCGGCGGAGTTAGGGGCCGTTGGTACCGCGGCAGGAATGGCACTAAAGAAACCAACTGGGAAGGGATATAAAAAAGGGAAAGGGTCTAAGACTACCAGGAACCCCGTATTCATTGTAAAGCGGAAAAGGTCTAAGACTACCATTAACCCCGTATTCATGGTACAGCGGAAAGGGTCTAAGAATACCAGGAACGGTTTACTAACTCGGGAATCTTCGATTGAGGAACCTTCGATTGTGGAATCTTCGATTCCTATGTCCAATTTTGATTTATCCGATGCTGCTAAAAAATTGGCGATAAAAAAACTTCAGAGGCGTCTTTATGAAAGATCAGTTGCCGACACAACCAAACAGCACTGAAACCGGCATCATTAATCTCAATAACAGCACCGGACCAGGAACCCACTGGGTTGCATACACAATTGATCCACGTACAATTGTCTATTTCGACTCATATGGATTAGAGCCACCTAAGGAATTCATGCTTTATATAAACCGCTAAAAAAAACTCCTCGGTGGTATTCCACGCTTCCAACACAACAAATGAATGACCCACCAATATGCGGCAGCGAAGTATTGAATGTCCTTGACGCCATTTCAACATCTGGAAAACCACCACATGTTGTAAATGAATACACTAGTAATCACTGGAAATTGAAGAGATTTTAGAGAGAGATTATATAGAATAATATGATTGATATTTGGGGACCACCTCTATCACCGTCGAAGAAACCCTCTGCCGTTGAACTTAGCAAGTGTTGATCCCAATGAAATAGTTGTATTTCAAGATCGTCAGGGTAAATTGAAATCTAGTAATGTGTCCCTGTATGATATTTTAGTTAAAGAAAGCGGCGTAACCGAAGGCACTATCGCATCGTTTTCCGATCAGGGTAAACTCAAACCGGGTGTACTCATTTCAACTATCTTGGAACGAATTACCAATATTGATGAACCCGTACTAGAATTTTTTGGATATCCTCCAGTGACCACACCGAAGCTCATAACGATAAAAGATTCTATACTTCAAGGCAAATATACAGATCACGTTCACAAGTTAACATCATTTAGTAAAAATATCATCGAGAAATTCTTTGTAACCACGTTGGATAAAATTGACATAAAACTCCTTGATATTAAAAACTCCATCGATGAGATGAAAAACACCATCGAGGCAATCAAGGATGATGCAACGAGGATGATAGAAATCGTTGAAAAAACAAAAATCCCTCATGCGAAAACCAACAACGTAGTATACATGATCCAACACGAATCATTTGCGTGGACACCCACAAACAATACATTAGATATCACTGCAACCGCAAAGGTATTTATCGATTAACACTAGTGACACCGACTCAGTTTAATATATCATCGTCGAGTTCATCTGGGGTCATCAGTACGATATCAACGATCATCGACAAGGATACAACTGAACTATAGCATCCATTGATAATAATTTGGCAAGGGTTTCAGTATCATGGTATTTGGAATTCGTAGCGGATTTGAGTAAACAACTAAATTGAAATCGTAAACTGATTTGGAAATAAAATGTCGTCATCAACGGTACCTTCGGTATCTCAATATCGCTATGATCAGGCCAGAGAGTTTCAAACTAAACTCAAAACACTCACTGAGGAGTATCAAACAAAAATTTTAAAAAATACCGACGAAGAATCACCGCGGTTGATGTTACCGTGTACTCGGTGAGTGGTGTAATCACCGGAGCCGGAATTATACTATCCTCGGTGACAATGATTGCCCCGATAGCTGTTCCAATTTGTATATCCGCAGCTACAACGATTGCGAAAATTATTTCAATTGTAACAGAAATAATATCATCATGCAGCAAGCATAAACTTCAAGATTACATAATTAAATTTCATGTTGTGTCCACTTCTCATTCGCAATTGTGATCGTTGATATTATCATCACTCGATGATACATTTATATCAGATAGTGAGTTCTCAGCGATGGTAAGTATTTATGATTCCGCGATGTCCAAATTTGAGCAGGATAATGATAAAAACAATGACAACACCGCAACTACTACTTCAACAAAAAGTAAAAAATACCGAACCGATTCAACAAATAACGGAAAATACCACACCGGTGAAGATCAGCATGATGTCAATAACATCAAAGAATCCTAAATTCAGTGTGAATTTCCCTATTTCGATTCTAGTGAAAGACATCGCGTTAGCGAAACTACGAGTATACCATAGTTGGTTTAATATTAGGTCGGTAGCATTTGGCGGTCAACAACCGAATAATTCCTTGGTATTTGCGAATAAGAATAAACCCGATGGAACTCCAGACTGGAACGTGGTTTCGATACCTTCTGGGTCATACGAAATCGAACAAAGCAATGCTGAATTTCAACGTAGAATAAAATCCATTACTGGAGCAGAATCGAAAATCGATATAACAGTTTATCAGCCGACACTATCATCTGCGATCGACATAAGCTCGCCTAGTTATGTCATAGATATCTATCAAAGTTGTATAAGAACTATACTGGGTTGGCCTGAAATCCCATCTCAGACATCTTATCAATTACCCGAACCTAAAATGTCTGATTATGTCACGGATGTACAATCATATCAAGAAATCAACCCGTCATATCGAAATGATTTATCTGATATAAAAAATGCAAATTTAACCGATAGATTTATATTTACCAATAATAATATCATGCAATGGTATTTTTTTTAGAAAACCCTTGATTCATTCGTTACCATTGCATTTACGGTGAATTATGTCGTTGGTTATTTTAGTGAGATTAATCAATTGCATAAGACACAACTAGAACGACTACGACGGAGCTTTTTCAGGAGCATTTCTCTGATATAACAAAGCCACGTGATGAGATCATAAAATATGTTGAGATATTAAATCAACTGGTATCCGACATGGAATATATTAACCAAAGAGTAATTCAGGCGATAATTAATGACAAGAACGGAGATAAAGAAAAATTCCTAAATGGTTACAATATAACAGAGGCTGATTTACTCGATTTCAAGTTTTCTGGGTATAACGCAAAGGAACTAAAAAAATCTGTTAATGATCTTATTAAAGAAAACTTTTTCTTGATACTCAGCAAATGGAAACAACAAACAACAATCCTCAAACATAATAATGACCCAGACGGAGGTAGTAGTCATATCCCCCTCAACATGAGAATATATCCTCGGTGATTGCATTAAATTTAGTATGTGATGTTATCGAAGGAAGCTATCAAATAAATCTCGAGCGATCAAATCAAGCTCAACAAGGATATATTTTATATTCTTTTGCACCAACCGCTCCTCCAGGGTTTCTAATCATTTAGGATCCAACTAATCCAGTCTATATGCGATGTCATAATGATTCACTAACGAGAATTAATTTTAAACTCACTGACCAGTCCAATAATCTAATTGATTTACAAGGTGTGGCTTTACAAATTAGACTGTTTGTAAAATGCTAAATGATTTTCATCGTAGCGATTTTCATCGTAAAATAAATTGTTAACCAATAGCAGCAGAGGGGTCGGCGACAACGACCATGGCGTCGACGAACAAGCGTTGGTTAGCCTCGTCGACGCCTTTTTTACGCTTTTCGAGGAAACCTCAGTTTGCCGAATCGACGCCTCTACAAAGTTGTCCGATTCGCCCCCTCTGCTGCATAGTATATGATCATCTTATTTAAATGATATTTATCTAATGTGGCGATTAGTCACTGTGATAACCGTCCGCTAACTCGTCAACAAACTCTCGGTATACACTAATATCCTTGATGCTACCTTGAAATAACCGCCTGCAGATATCAGCTGCTTCATTAATTATTTCCGGTGAGTTATTTGCAGCTCGTTTTCCTCCTACAAGAACTTCTAATCGTGCTATATCGCTGAGAATATTACCAGGACAACGAATTAAACCACTACCTGAAAACCCACATGAATATCCACTAGCGAATGTTTCAGTTGTACCAGTTGCACCCTGCAAAGAGGGGTTTTGTATATCAAAAGGTTTTGATCATTCTGGTAATCTAAGAAATCCAGGATCCGATTGCTTCTGTATAGATGATTTAACCTTTTTATTGCTTCTATAAAATCATTATATGTTTTATCTTTTTTGATGCCTTAGTTACACCTGTAAGCATACAATATAATCCATTATTCCATGTTTTTTCACAAGGGAGTTTATAATCATCGTGGTATACTTTTTTCTCTGATGAAAAAAATCTAACGACGAATTCGGCTATTTCTTCAATATTATTGAATTTTATACCTCTTATTTCATCTAATTTATCAGGAAGGAATTTATCATTGAATGCAACTCGTCCACTAGTAATATCACCTTCTTCTTCTTCTTCTTCTTCTTCTTCTTCTTCTTCTTCTTCTTCTTCTTCTTCTTCTTCTTCTTCTTCTTCTTCTTCTTCTTCTTCTTCATCATCTTCCTCTTTTTCTTGTTATTCAAGTGGTTCAGGTGGTGGGGAGCTAATATCAATATCGCCTAATCGTTCAAATTCTTTTTGTTCAAGTCGTTCTCGTTGTTCCTGATCTCTTGCAGCAGCTATTATATCACCAGGTAGTGTTCTTAAAGACTTTCTTGCTTGTTTAGATCTTTCTGCTATTTTTTCAAGTACAGAAAGGAGAGGCTCTTCTTTCATTTTCCCTTCCTTGGGGATATCTCCGTATATCGCTCTTTCAGTGGCCGATTTTACATTTTTGGTTGATGTGGTTATTGGCTTGAATAACTGTTCCGTATCTTCAGCAAAATCAGCCTGTAAACTCTGTCTCGCTTGCAATTTTTCTCGAACTGAGTCGTGGATTGGAATGAATTTCTTAATTGAGGCTAATCTTTTGCGCGCTAAACTAGTCGTTAGTGCTTCGGTTACCATTATTAATTAATGTACGATCTAAATGCAGTGACGAAGTCACCAATGACTTTGTTACCATAAATGATTTTCAATGAGAAAAATCTCTAATGGATTCATTTAGAGAACGTAGACCATTTGACCCGACTGATAAAATCAGGATTTTCTAGATTTTTTGATGATGTTTCATCATTTTTGATGATTTTTATTCGTTTTTTTGATGAATTGTGATCTGAAAATCATAAAATGATTTTTAATGAGAAAAATCTTTAATTTATTCATTTAGAGAACGTCGACAATTTGACCCTATTTTTTTTAACTCCTCGATGTATCAAAATGACCAAAAACATCAAAAGAATGACCAAACAAATCAAAAAAAGGACAAAAATGACCAAAAAAAAACCCACAAAATAAACAAAAATCAATAAAAAAAAATATAATTTTCAACATTTAATAAATAAAAATAAAATCAGTGTATTGCTCTCACCCACCCCCACAATTTCTTCCGTGTAGTGATCAACACCGTTGATAAAAAAATACACTTGCTCTCACCCACACCGACAATTACTTTCGTGTAGTGGTATAAATACACATTACCTGTCTCTTTACAAATTCATTTTAGGTGAATAAGCGCATACCTGTTTGCACGTATACAATATACAGGTATGTGTCTTTGTGTCTAATTTCAATGGGCAATTTTGTTCGACGTTCTACATGTCACTGGTTATTTACATTAAGAAGCAATCCATGGTGAGAACTTACTCTGTTGAGGTTACCAAGGGAGAATTTTCGGTTTGGCGGATAATATCTCTTATTGCTTTAACCCTAAAATTAATTGTTCGTTTGATTACATATTGCTGCCGCAATTCTTTTCTGATTTTTTCGACAAGAGTGAATAACGGGACAAACTTACTGACGTCGTTACAGAATACAAGAGTCACGAATAGCATACTGGATTTTTTGTTTGTAAAAGCGTATTGTTTTGGTAAGACATATTTATTATTCATAGCGCAATATTTAATATCTTGAAAGTCGGAAAGATTCCTATCACAATTTAATTTGTCTGACAATTGAAATCCTTGATTTTTCAAATCTGAAATCTCAGTTATGATCTCATTGATATTTTCAGAATACATATATATATATATATATATATATATATATATATATATATATAAATAATATACATATTTCTAATATTTGATATTGATATATTTTTCAAAAATAAAGAATAGCGATGATGAGCGATTATCATTCACACTGGATCCTTTTTTTGACCTTTGTGTCATAGGGTTCTTTTTCTTTAAGAGTATTATTTCTGTTGTTTATATCCAGAGATTTTTTCTCTTTGAGATTTCTTTCTTCTTTCTCTCTTTGACCCTATGACCGTTTCTTTTAGCCGATAGTTCGTTCTGAACCATCCTGTGGGGTTACCCTAGTGTGTTACGTAGAGCTTTTGCATCCATGCTATTAATTATTTTGGAGCGCCATTGTTGTTGTACACCTCTCCCCAAGAATTAATTTCCCAGAGGTGCAGAATTACACAAGACGTGACGGCAGTGTACTCAATTATCTTTAGGCTCGCGCCCCCGAATATATAGAAAAAAACATCCATCGGTACCGTCGACAACATTCCTGTTAAGGGATTTGAAAATGTGGCCTCTCGGGATCTCAGGACGAAATTCCAACGAGTAACGAATGCGCTAACTGTTCTTATCTACAGGTATGTGATTTTGAATATAATATATATGTATTCTGTAACCCCGCTGTTATTTTCCACAAATCAGTTATTGTGGTTTTTATTTCCGTGTTTGCGTACAAGTAGGGCAATAACAGAGGTGCTTTTTGTATTCTTTTGAGTACTTAAAATTATTATTTATAGCAATTAAAGTAAACCGAATATTTGAAAAAAAACACCAAAGAACAGAATAAAACTGTTATAATAATACCTATGTGATTCGTTTCCTTGCAAACAGATAACTGATTATCCCCACTGATAATCATGGCGATTAAAACCAACCATAGAAACCCATTGACATCAGGTGACAGCGTTTCAAAAACGATTAAGATCTGTAACTCTTTCATAATCCGACATGCCCGCACGAGTTATTCCCCTTTGGTGTTATATAATATAGTACAAAATGGAATTTAGATGTATGTAAACTGAATTCTTTGTCCAGTCCGTTTGGAAATCGCTGACCGGTTATATTATCTGCAACATATCGTACTAAGGCTCTAGAAATATCAAAATACCTACTGGCTTTATACATCGATTAAAATATTTTTTCTTTGTTATTTTCTGATTTGAGACTTTTTGCAAATTTCGAGTGTTTCCCAGTTCTCCGCATTTGGTATTCTCACTTTCTGTGATAGCTCGTAAATTTTCTAAAGAATTATCGGTCTTAATATTATTTATGTGATCAATAACAAAACCATCCTTGATCAATAGGTTATATACCTCATACACGAAACGATGATCATGATAAGTTTTCCTTCCAGCGCTAAACACCAAATACACCATACCATTGTCAGCACCACCTGGTTTCTTCATTCTGCGGTTTCTGACAATACCGTCACGAGACGCTTCATAATTGCTGATCACAGGATGAGGTTGAAATTCTTGGTTCATTTATATACAAAATATTATTTGACGAATTCATTATTTGGTTAAATTATTACATTACTTGGAAATCTATAAATATAGTCTTGAGGTGCTCTTATAACTTTGTCACGGATGCTGTCAAGGTCATTGATGGAGTTTTTGATGGAATCTTTGATTTTCTTATCATAATAACGCTTTAGCTCTCTGTATCGCTTACCACCACAATTGAGACAAAATTGCGATTTACCACGCACACCTACCCCACATCGCATACAAGGGAGTGGCCCAAAACTTCCACGACGAACGCTTTGCAGATGATATCCGCAGAATTCATTTCTGCATGATTTGTTACATGTGGTTACTGATCCAATCATAAGCCATTTGCAATGATTCATTATATAATAAATTCTTTATTTAAATACTTGTTTTAATTATAATAAGGAGGAGTTTGAGAGATTATCGAAAATTATGCCTTGGAAAAATGTTAAATTCAATCTCGACAGAGTCTCTGTGATAATCTCACATCTTGACCAGAAAAAGTATTTTTTAGAGTGAAGTTCATTATCCGTTCGGAAACAGGAGATTGGATTATTCGAGACAAATTTGTACCAATCTTGAAAGATAAGAGAACGGTCACTGTGAGTCATGATTCCAAACCAGGAATTCTGACTGGGATAGACAAACCGTATTGCGAGAGGTCTTATCCTCTAACAGCAGTTGTTTATGAGATATATCTGATAAATAATAAACCGAGTATTGAAAAACTAAAACCAATGATATTGTCATGGTTGAAATGTGTAGCAGAACGAATAATAGAACATTTCCTAAATGTGTTACGTGGAAACAAACTGACGGATCGAAGACGCAAAAAAATAAATGAATAGGAATTAACAGTTAGGAAGAACGGAGCACCGATTCAAGATATAACTAAATTAAAAACATCATTAAGATTCCCAATAACCATAATGACGATAACAGGAGATGTATTGCACGAAACAAAATGCAAATCAAAAGGAGTTCCAATCAAAATTATTGACCATAATGAACAAGCATGGACACCTGCAGTAACAATATTTCCGCGAGATGGAACAATAGAATATATACCCGCGGAGTTATCGGGAGAAGAATTCTCTGAGGAGAAATTATTTTATTTTATTTACGAGTTAAGTAGAAACGATCCTGAGTCAGTGTGGTTACTTCACAGGTTTGAAAACGAAGAGGATGAATTTGATCAATTTGCAAGACCCAATGGCGAATTATACCGTTCTAAAACCTTCCACATTGAAATGAAAAAACTAGCTAGTGGTTTTTCAACAGAACACAACGAAAAATAATTAACAAATTGTTTTACAATTCCGTCAGTTGCAGGTCGTTTGCGAGAAAGAGAAATCTATGGAAATCAACACGCGCATAATTTCTATCAGATATCAAATCATGCTGCATCGAATATAACCATGCTGGATTATGGAATGCAAAATACGACCCCAAAACTATTATTTAGGTTGATATGGTTGCGTGTTATCCAGGGAGTTTTCTCGGGTAGGAATGTACGTGATTTGGGATGAAATATGCACAGTGTCGTTTGATGTATTACAATGGTTTCTTGATTGGCTATTTCTATCGAAAACAAGAGTTATAATGTGTGGACATCACAGTCAACCACCACCATTTGTCGGTTTGTATCCACATAATTGGCTAAAAAAATTTGCAGACTATTATGAAGAAAGTAATACCAATCACAGAGCACTTGATGAACAATTGCGCAAGTTCAAGAAACTAATCCGATTACAACCTGATAAAATACAATGTGAAATAGATCGTGAATTAATTTCGGAAACAACATTAAATGATTTCTGGGAAGCGTGGAGACCAAACGATTTGATAGTAGCAAGTAGAAAAATAGTCAGAGACACACTTCAGATGAAGTTATTTGATTTGCATAAAGAAAACGTTTCAACACTTCCAGTGCCATTGAGTTATAGACCCAAGGATACACGAAAACAGAATATCGAAGTTGATATTCCTGGACAAAGTGAAAAGAAAATTCTCGTATTAAATGATATTGTGCTGGTTGATATTAATGTCATCGAAGATGCATTGCACGCTGATAATTCCCCGCAGGGATTAACTATATCCGATACAATTGTTTGGATCATAGATAATCACATCGAGTGGTCCAATTTAATTTACTTAGCAGTGTCCAGAGTACGAAGAATAAATCAACTTCGAAGAGTTGTTTTAGATGCTAATGACACTCCAATAAGTGATATTACCAGCGTTGACATAATCAGAAAAAAAACTGTCTGGCTATAAACAACAAGATACAAAAATAACAGATAATTTCATATTGATGCCGAATTAATAATAACAATGAAAAAAACAACAGAATAATCACCGTGCGACTTGCAATTGTATTATGAATTGGTGTTGGTCGGATAAGGACTCTCAATAATTTACCGTAGATAGAAAAGAATAGCAGTATTTGTCATACCAGAGATAATGTGATGCTGACTTGTCTTGAGTGCAACAGACGAAGAAGTGCTAGTTAACACCACGCGAAGGTAATTGAGTATCATCGGGTATCACTTGTAGTTGATCACGAGTAAAACCCCGATGAGGAGCAGTTGAATCCAGTCTATAGATTGCTGGTCTACCCGTAGATCATACTAGATATTTTATGTGCGGTAACACTCCAAATAGGATCAGTAGCTCCTTTTGTACCGCCTTCGAACTCTCCTGGTTCATATAAATACCTAACAGTGACATTACCGAGTATTGGTTGTTTTGAAAAATCATTTTGTGGTTTTATGGGTATATACTTTTTTTTAATCGCGTTGTTAGATTTCATATCAATTGTTCGAGTAATCTCATTGTTTAGCGCGGTAATTACACCTGGTAATCTCTTGACACATTCACGAGATAGTTTATCCCGAATAAATTCCTTCGCGTATTGATTTCCAAATAACCGCTCAGCAAGCGTCCAATTAAATCGTTCAACAATGGCCTGATCGTGATGTAATGTAGTATGTCCTCGTCTGATGGTGACATTATGATGCTTCATTTTTGATAACACTGCACCCTGAAATTCCCTGCCAGGATCAACTTGTAATAGATTTTGCCAATGCAGAGGATCCCGCCGATAAATCCTTTCAAACGCAGAAGCAAGCTCAGTTGATGATTTTGTTTTTAGAGGTCATGCTTGTTTGTATCTTCTTGCAACATCAACTAAGGCGCTAGCGAGTTTATTGATTGCTGATTTACCCCTGCAGTATGCTCTTGGGGAATGGTAAATAGATTCCATGATGATGTTAATTACCAGCACCCAACATCAATTTACTTTTCATCGCCGATTTTATCAGCCATGAAGCCAACTTTTCTTTGAAGGATTTATCAGTGATAGAAATCAATGCATGAATTTATTTCACATATGCGATATGTCTGTTTTGTAAATTACTGCATTTATAAGCAACATCAAGAGCATGACAAGCCTTATCAATAGCGTTTATTGGCTATTGACCGGATCGAGGTTGGGTTTGATCATCGAGTCTGATATCGAGTCTGGTACCGGGTCCACAATAACTATACCCTGAAAGATGTTTTTCTCACGGATATTTGGCCCATGGTGTTCCTGGGAGTTTTACTAACTTGCAATATCACCTCCTCGATTTTTTTAAAATCCTTGATTTTCTCAAGGGAAACAAATCTAAATTTGTGTGTACCACATTGTACACATTTGCCAGCAAGTGCTGATCTGTTATTTTTAGTTGTAATCGTCGTCAAGTCATTTGTGCTAGTACGCTTCTTATATTTCACACAATATAGATCCATAATTTATTTATAATAACATGAATGTAATTGATTTTTCGGCGACAAAAACACGAGAGCCTGTTAAGCATCATGCTGAGCTACCAAATTCTATGTGTATGATTATAATCAGACCATCTGGAAGCGGCAAGACACAGTTGTTACTTAATTTAATAACGAGATGGATGAAATGGGATACCTTATATTTAGTAGCCCCTATTGTAGACGATCAGCGATGTTACGAGGTGTTAAAGGATTTTAACGAGAAAGCAAAATCGAATATTGATGAGGATATTATTGAATTTATAACCGATATCGAGGAAGCACCGAGTATTAATGATATTGATGGAAATATTAGCAATTTAGTTGTATATGATGATGTCATGTTAGACAATCAAAAGAATCCCGCTAGGATATTTTCCAGAGGTAGGCATGAAAATACCGATGTGATATATGTCACTCAACGATACACACAAATACCAAAAGTGATCAGAGATAACTGCAATATTAATGCTGTGTTTAATGGAGTTGCCACACATACGCTACAAAATATTCACCAGACTTGGTGCAGTGCAGATCTGGATTATAAACTCTTTAGAAATTTCTTTAGTCACGTTCAGTCAATTCCACATGGATTTGTAACGATAAATTTGCACGACCTGAGATCAAGATATCGTATCGGACTTCATCAAATATTCCGTTAAAACAATTCATCTCCGCAGCACAATTGGCGCCGGGTCTGTAGCGAAAAATCCTAAAGGATTTCTCTTTTTTTGTCCGCTTAAAATGGTTTTGGTTTGAAATAGTTTCGGTTGAAATCCTTTAGAATTTTGTTTGAAAGAGTTGCGGTTTGTCTGAAATAGCTTCGGTCTGTTCACCATCTCTACTTGAAATCATTTAGGACATTGTTTGAAATAGGTTCAATTTGCTTGAGCAGCAGAGAGGGCGAACCCTACAACGTTTTCAGACAAATTTTGATTGAAATCTTAAAACAAAAAATAAGACTTCCAACAAAATCTCATTTTAACCAAAAAAGAGGGCAACCCTACAACGTTTTCAGACAAAATTTTAATTGAAATCTTAAAACGAGCCTTCCTACGATCTCATTTTAATCAAAAAAAAATGTCTCA
Source organism: Unio pictorum (assembly GCA_030141615.1). Taxonomy (NCBI): domain Eukaryota; kingdom Metazoa; phylum Mollusca; class Bivalvia; order Unionida; family Unionidae; genus Unio; species Unio pictorum. The sequence goes on along the minus strand of JARLTB010000176.1, from coordinate 873,830 downwards.
TGGGCAAACCCTACAACGTTTTCAGACAAAAAATTGATTGAAATCTTAACGAGCCTTCCTACGAAATCTCATTTTAACTAAAAAAATGAAAACGGAGACTTTTACGATTTTTTAATTAATTTTGGTCGCAACTTGTTGTCATCCACCCTCTCTTGCTGCTGAACTTTCAGTTCTGGGTTAACAAAAAATAATAAATGATTTGATCAAGTCTTTAGGATCTCACAAACAGACTAATCGCTAACACCTCCTCTTGTAGATCAATTAGATTATTGGACTGATCTGTGAGTTTGAAATTAATTCTTGTTAGCGAATCATTATGACACCGCATATAGACTGGATTAACCGGAGACTCAATTATTAAAAATCCTGGAGGAGCTGTTGGTGCAAACGAATAAAGAATATATCCTTGCTGAGCTTGATTTGATCGTTCGAGATTAATTTGATAGCTTCCTTCGATAACATCACATACTAAATTAAGCGCAATCACAGATGAAATATTCACGTTGAACGGAGCGATATGCCTACCGCCGCCATCTGGATCATTATTATGTTTGAGGATTTTTATTTCTTGTGATGCTGTTTTTTTTCATGCATCATGAATTATTTTAAAACCAACATCGATGGTGTCACTGAGAAGTTTTTTTAGTTCCGGTACGTTATATCCCGGTAGTTTGAATGTCGGAATATCTTTGACGGGGAAATTATATTTTTTTGCAAATCTTGTTCTCGATAGGGGATTATCGTCATCTAATATATCCTGAATAATTTTTAGGTTAAATGTTTCCATATCGTCGATAATTTTGTTGCATGTTTCTACGACGCTGATAAATTCATCTCGGGTGAGAGAGCCGGATTTAAGAGATATTAACAACAGCGATAAATCATTATTCATTGCTGTGAAATTTTCGATAATTTTAGGTTCGTCAACAAAATTATGTCCCTCTATTCTCTCCCCTGGCTTCTCTTCTCCGGTTTCGTGGTATCCGAGACCAAAAAACTCTATAGTGATTGTGTGATCTTTATAACTCCTTATTGGATTATCGGGTTTTATTCTGTCGGTGATATAATCAGTTTTTTGTGGTTCTGGTAAATCAACGGTTCCCCCCCTGGTGGTAATTCAGGCCATCCTAGTACGGTTCTAATAGAACTTTGATAGATATCTACGACGTATCCTTCTGTGTTTATCTCAATTGCGGATGATAGCGTCGGTTCATGAACTGGTATAGCGATTTTTGACTCTACTCCAGTAATCGATTTTATTCTACGCGCGAATTCATTATTGATTTGTTCCATTTGGTATGACCCTGTTGGTATCGAAACGACGTTCCAGTCTGGGGTACCGTCGTCTTTATTCTTATACGAGAACACCAGTGAATTATTCGGTTGTTGACCACCAAATGATTTTGATCTGATATTAGGCCAACTGTGGTATACTCGTAATTTTGCTAGCGCTATCTCCTTCACGGGGACTGGGCTAGGGAAATTTATATTAAATTCATCATATTCGTTCGTATCGGATGATATTATACATAAATTTATCGGCTGAGAGTATGGACATATCACATTTCAAACAACTTTGCTTATTATTATAATGTGTAGCAATAGTGTTTGTCCATACTCTCAGCCGATTTATTTTTCAATGATTATCAGCGTTAACCGGTCACCACCAACCCCACCAACCCCACCAAGCCCCAATTATTTCCAACTCGACACATATAACCCGCATCAACACGTTTTTTACCGATTTGAAACCTACATGGAAGGCCCGCACATGGTAACAAATTATGTTAATGTTGTTGATTACGTCTGATGTCAATATGAGTATACTGCCGCGTTTTCCTGATATGATATCAGATTGATTAACGGAAAGTGAGGGAACTATCAGTATTATTATTATTATATATACAATTTTGATACTTTCCTCATCGATGAACGAAGGTGTCTCACGGTAAAATAACGCTTCCACAACTATATTAAAAATCATCCACGAGTATCAATCTGTTTTTTTAGCAATTTGACACCAATATGACAGCCGCCGCACTTTCTCCAAACTCATGATAACATGATATAATCATAAATCAAACTGTTGGATCTCAATGTAATGTAATGTAGTATTCAACCGAGTTAATACGTGCCTGTATCACCACTTGGAGAAACTTCTTGTGATTCATTAACTATTTTATTTTATTGACAACTCCGCATTTTCCCCAAACCCCCGACGGACCCGATACTGCGATGATTTGAGCTCATCGATGACATTATATCACGAAGAAATTCTTCTACGTGCGTATATAAGATGTCTGACACAGACTGACCGAATCATGCTGCGTTAGATTCATATATTCATGAAATCACAACTAATATAAATGGTTTTCCTGATATGATATCAGATTGGTCAAAACTAGAATGGCGAAACTATCAGTATTATATTTTATTTATATACAATTATGATAGTTTCGCCATCGATAAACGAAGTTGTCTCACGGTGAAATAACGCTTCGTTGACATTGTTATAACATATCTATATGATGTATATTTACCCCCCGATATGATAATACTCAATTTATGATACTTTCACCATCGACGCATCAACAACATGTTTTTCACGGAGAGTCTTTAAAAATTCCTCTGGAGTTGGTATGGGTTTATTCTTTCGTTTGAGGTATTCTATTGCAGAGCGATATTGTGGAGATCCACATGTTATACAAATCGGATATTTTCCTCTGACACCTTTTCCACAACTAAGACAAGGCTTGGGACCATCAACACAACCTTGTTTTGCCGAGCCGTTATGCACTCCGCAGAATATCCCATATGAGTTTTTTCCACATCGATGTGTAGATCCCAGGAATAACCATGAACACTTATTGACTGCAAGTAATGGATTCACCATTATTATTAATAATTAATAAATATTCAATTAAACATTAAAAAGTATACTATATAATGATTACTAATTACTCTGATATCAACTTTATCGACATGTTATCGTGTGGAAAATCCTACTACGATGACGTTTCTGATGAATTTTTTCAATTCCCGGAAACCTATCATGACCTTCGAGAATATTATAAAAGATGTTTAGGCCCGGCTTGGAGTGTTTGTAGTAAAAAATCTGCAATCAATCTTCTCACCGTTGATAGTTATCTACTTAGTGGTGTTATTATTCAACACATGGGAAAATTTTATGTTTTTATTAATGATCCGGATATAACAAAATTTCAGGGATGTTCTGCGGTTAATGAAATAATTCCAAAACAACGATTGAGATATCCTACCATTGATGTAGATTCTAAAAATCCATCATTGAGTGACATATTATTGTACTTCAATGACATAGTTGACTCTATCAATGATGTTCTGGTTTTTGAAACCAATGGTGGTTATCATATTCTACTAAAAACAATCCCGGTCGACTTTAATACTCATCGAGATTTGTTGAAGAAAATTGCCACAGATAAACCATCATGGAACGTTGATACACAGGCTGGACTTCATAGCATTAAATTACCCGAGACAAGATCAGCAAAACCAAACAGTATTAATAAACGATTAATTTATCCTGAAAATCTGAAAGATTCTTATGGATCTACTGGTTCGTTATTGTCCTGTCCTATTGCTATACAATCATGTTACGAAGAACTCACTAGCGATGATGAACGCGATGATAATAATTTTATCACCAGTGATAATTTCACCGGTGATAATCTCACCAGTCAACAAATCCAACAGATTTCAACAGCGCTAACTGGACAATCGGATCAAATCACAGGAATTACAAATCGAACCACCAATATGATATCATTGGGTAGAGTTGCTGGATCATTTTGTAATATTTGCCAGCGCCGACATGGTATTAATGAGTTTAATAGATCTATTGAGGAAAAAGCTATTGACGCATTTGTATGCGTGTATTCTGATCGATTTGTGATTGGTTGTTTCCGTACTACAAAAAATAAAATTACGATACTGAGAGAATCTGATAATGAAGTCAACGATAAAATCGTCAACGATAAAATACGGTACGAAAAATACTTAAAATCATACAACTATCGCCGAGGAGATCATAGTGGTGAATTTCCCATGAGAGTTCCGGATTATACTTACTGTGAAGCCCCTGTTCATGAAAACGGTCAGGGATGTAAAATCATCCTCAACGATGATTATATGGATGGTTCTGCTTGTGGGATGGGAAAGTCAAAGTCGGCATGGAAATCAATACGAGATGACCAATCTGTGTTATATTTATCATACAGAAAAACATTTACCAGAAAGACCACCATCGACTACAATCTCGAATCGTATGAAAAAAATTATGGTAGGATTATTTTTGATACAAGAACTCATCGAAGGGTTGTTTCGCAGATTGAATCGATTTTACGAGTCAAGGGAATTCCTGATGTGTTATTGTTAGATGAATGGCATGGCATTCTTCGTCAAATAATTTCATCATGTCGTGGGAAACAAATTTGGGAAACACTAGTATGGTTAATTTCATCAGCAAAACGGGTTATTGTGTTAGATGCAGATGCCAACAATGATGATCTAGAATTGTTTAGAAAATATTTAAACCGTCCGGACATGAAATTTATCATCAACGAGTATAAACCAGATCACGGTAAGAAGTTTATTGTAGAACAGTCTCATCACGACAATTAGATCAAATTGTTAGACGCGCTGCAACGAGATAATCGTGCAGTAGTTTTCACACAAAACAAACGACACGGAAAATATTCTGTAGAAGCCCTTGCTAAGTTGTTACAGCATTTAGGATACCGAGTAAAATACTATCACGCTGATACTGATTCGACCGAAAAAGAACGAGATTTTGCTGATCCCGTTGAAGCGTTTGAGAACATCGATGTAGTGATCTATAATTGTACCGTAGAAGCAGGAATGTCGATCGTAGATGAACGATTCAAGTATATGGCGGTGTTTTCTGAACAATTAGGATCTGTAGAAGCCACTAAACAAGCAATTCATCGTTTCAGAAACATTACTGAAATCCATTATTCAGTGACAGCGTCAACGATGAAACGATCTTCCACAACATTGCCACTAACACGTGATGACATTATTTCTGCCATTGAATCACATGAAAGAACTTTATCCTCTACGGAATTATTGTTCAGAACTCCAAATCTCAATGATGTGAATTCCAGTTACGGGTATGCGTTTATCAGTACAATCATCGAGGAAAACAACTCAAAGTGTTATTTTACTGGACGACTCGTTGAAACAATGAGGCAAACAGGATATGAAATCACCTGGGAATTACCAGATGAATATGATTTGTGGTGCGAAAAGAATTAAAAAAAAGAGTAACGAATTTCTGCCGAGGTAATTAATAACAGTCCGCACGTAGATGAATTTCTGAAATCTTCTATTGGGAAAAGAATTGTTTCGGCGAGTGATAAAATCACGAGTAATGACTTTGTCATCAATGAAATCACGAGTAAACAACAAAAATATCACCGATACGATCCTGATCAACGATTAGAACCATACACGAAGAAATTAATGTATCTCAATCATGTATTTCAAACTGATGTGAGTAAATTGGATACAAATACGATTGAATATCTCGATAAAAACATTTTACGGTTACAGCGATATCAACGGGTTCTTGTTGATAAACACAACCAGGGAAGTACTATTACAACTACGCGTTGTCGATCTGATAAAATTAATCCACGGCAACAACTCGAAATTATAAGAAATATCCTTGGCGTATTAAAACTCCCTGATGTGGTTCCGGATGATTTATCGGTGAAGTGTGTTCCTGTGAACCGTACTGAATTAATCAAGAATATCAATAACATGTTAGCGCAACCGGACCAACTCGATAAATACCAAATGTTGTTAAAACATTTCAGTGAGATATTTCCAAACGAAAGATTACAAACAACTACTATGACGCTGAAAAATATCATTGAGAAAATCAAATTGATTTATAAAGGGTTCGGTGGAAGATTACAATCTGATGATAAAATACATCCCAATCGATCTAATCTCACATTGTTTTATCCTGAGTGGCCGAAATCTGATTTCATTGATGATCCTATATGGATTAATGAAACCGTTGATGATGTAGGATTCGCTGGTAAAGACCTTATTGCGACGGATACACATACTACAATGTTACGATTCCATGTTTGGATCGTTAATAGATGGTTTTCCCGATATGATATATCAGATTGATCAAAACTAGAATGGCGAAACTATCAGTATTAATTATTATTATATATACAATTATGATAGTTTCGCCATCGATGAACGAAGTTGTCTCACGGTGAAATAACGCTTCCACAACTATGTTAAAAATCATCCACGAGTAGATTATTAATCGTGAAATATTTTCCGACTTCTATGATAGTTTCGCCATCGATGAACGAAGTTGTCTCACGGTGAAATAACAATTCGTTGACATTGTTATAACATATCTATATGATATATAATTAGTATAATAACATTTTAATATTAAAATATATAATGTCGTATGTGAAATATAGCGATCATGAAATAGACATTGCACGAGAAATATTCCAACAAGTGAATCCTAACGGCTCTGTTAAAATTAAACACCACGATGGAAAATTCTCTGCGACTCAGAAATTATCGAACGGTTATAAGTCTAAATTCTGGTCATCCGATGATAGAAATCTTAACGCACATTGTCGGATTCAACAACGATATTATCGCGAACTCATGAATGATTTATGTAACCGTGATATTCGAAAGTATCATTGTCGAGATGGTACCGTAGTGGTATTTGGAAGAATCCCTGGTATTAAACGATCGTATACACAGAGACAGTTAGCAATATTTATTGCGAAGACAGAACCATCAGCGGCTCGAATAAAACATATCATTGATAAATCCGCGTCGATGATTAAAATCGTAGATGAATCACTCACAAATGATCCTAACGACGAGATCATCGTGGTATTGTTACCATATGATAGTAATACTAAAATGAAATCATAAAAAATACGTTGATATCAATCGACGAGTGATTTTTGACTCTACTCCAGTGATCGATTTTATTCTACGCGCTAATTCCAATATAATTTCAGTTAAATTTCAAATAAATTTATCAACAATTGCATAAAATGATGATCATTCGAATATGTAGTCAACATATGTAAAATAAATTTATGTATAATATCATCCGATACGAACGAATATGATGAATTTAATATAAATTTCCCTAGCCCAGTCCCCGTGAAGGAGATAGCGCTAGCAAAATTACGAGTATACCACAGTTGGCCTAATATCAGATCAAAATCATTTGGTGGTCAACAACCGAATAATTCACTGGTGTTCTCGTATAAGAATAAAGACGACGGTACCCCAGACTGGAACGTCGTTTCGATACCAACAGGGTCATACCAAATCGAACAAATCAATAATGAATTCGCGCGTAGAATAAAATCGATTACTGGAGTAGAGTCAAAAATCGCTATAACAGTTCATGAACCGACGCTATCATCCGCAATTGAGATAAACACAGAAGGATACGTCGTAGATATCTATCAAAGTTCTATTAGAACCGTACTAGGATGGCCTGAATTACCACCAGGGGGGGAAACCGTTGATTTACCAGAACCACAAAAAACTGATTATATCACCGACAGAATAAAACCCGATAATCCAATAAGGAGTTATAAAGATCACACAATCACTATAGAGTTTTTTGGTCTCGGATACCACGAAACCGGAGAAGAGAAGCCAGGGGAGAGAATAGAGGGACATAATTTTGTTAACGATCCTAAAATTATCGAAAATTTCACAGCAATGAATAATGATTTATCGCTGTTGTTAATATCTCTTAAATCCGGCTCTCTCACCCGAGATGAATTTATCAGCGTCGTAGAAACATGCAACAAAATTATCGACGATATGGAAACATTTAACCTAAAAATTATTCAGGATATATTAGATGACGATAATCCCCTATCGAGAACAAGATTTGCAAAAAATATAATTTCCCCGTCAAAGATATTCCGACATTCAAACTACCGGGATATAACGTACCGGAACTAAAAAAACTTCTCCGTGACACCATCGATGTTGGTTTTAAAATAATTCATGATGCATGGAAAAAAACAGCATCACAGGAAATAAAAATCCTCAAACATAATAATGATCCAGATGGCGGCGGTAGGCATATCGCTCCGTTCAACGTGAATATTTCATCGGTGATTGCGCTTAATTTAGTATGTGATGTTATCGAAGGAAGCTATCAAATTAATCTCGAACGATCAAATCAAGATCAGCAAGGATATATTCTTTATTCGTTTGCACCAACAGCTCCTCCAGGATTTTTAATAATTGAGTCTCCGGTTAATCCAGTCTATATGCGGTGTCATAATGATTCGCTAACAAGAATTAATTTCAAACTCACAGATCAGTCCAATAATCTAATTGATCTACAAGAGGAGGTGTTAGCGATTAGTCTGTTTGTGAGATCCTAAAGACTTGATCAAATCATTTATTATATTTTGTTAACCCAGAACTGAAAGTTCAGCAGCAGAGAGGGTGGATGACAACAAGTTGCGACCAAAATTAATTAAAAAATCGTAAAAGTCTCTGTTTTCATTTTTTTAGTTAAAATGAGATTTCGTAGGAAGGCTCGTTAAGATTTCAATCAATTTTTTGTCTGAAAACGTTGTAGGGTTTGCCCCTGAGACATTTTTTTTGGTTAAAATGAGATCGTAGGAAGGCTCGTTTTAAGATTTCAATCAAAATTTTGTCTGAAAACGTTGTAGGGTTGCCCTCTTTTTTGGTTAAAATGAGATTTTGTTGGAAGTCTTATTTTTTGTTTTAAGATTTCAATCAAAATTTGTCTGAAAACGTTGTAGGGTTCGCCCTCTCTGCTGCTGCTTGAAATAGTTTCGGTCTGTCCACCCTATTTGCTGCTTAGTACTTCTAAACCAAATTATTCATATAAATAATTACTTACGGAAAAGACTAAGTTGCACATTTATCTACTACCTTCTTACTTAAATATATACAGATTTAAATATACACCTACCGCATCCATTTCATTCTAACGTTCGCTACACATATTAACATATTTATTTGAATAGAATGTGGCTTACTACCAGGACATGGAGAATGGGGCATCCATGACTATTAGATGTGTTAAACAATCACATGGACCTTATAGCCGAGTTATGGTAAGTAGTTAATACCATTTCATTGTAAAAAAAACCGTAGTTAAGCACCTGTGGAAACGCATAGAGGTAGGAAGTATTTGTTCCCAAAATGGCGTGCATCACTATGCTTGCATTATTTCTAGTGTCGGATTAGTGGGCGCGACTGTGGTCCTATGGTATAAAATTGTATATGGCGTAGATAACGAAATATAGTATATGGATATTAACTAATCCACGTATGATCTCTAATGAATTTCCACTTTTGTTTGAGGAATTCATTACTTCTATCCATAGCATTTATTTACTCTGTATAACTACACTGTATGAGCCCCAATATAGCCATATTTATTAATAGGCGTTCTTGTTTCCAATATTCTTAATCTACTATCAATATTTCAAATTAATTCACTTATTCAAAAAAAAAATAAAGGCGAAGGAAACCCATGCTGAATAATCGTATTGGTTAAATACACCCACTTATACGCTCTTTTCCACTTTAACTTAGAACGGAAACATGCGAATTGGAGAAAGTAGTTACGAGCTTCGACTAGCGGAGGATGACGTCATTTACAGAAACGTGTTAAAAGTTCCAGGTCTTCTTGGCAAGCGATATATTTTAAAGGATATTACAAATATTCGAAAGACATATTCAATCGAGAATGAAGGTTTGTCTTGCAACATATATATATATATATATATATATATATATATATATATATATATATATATATATATATATATATATATATATAAGAATCGTGTCTGAATTAGTATCAATATTTGTTTAATTGCTAACCCGAAAAGTTGGAACTAATTGCTTTCTGAAGAAAATTACATTATTCAGAGAGACAAAATATGACACGTACATATAACGAATGATTTCATGTTTGCAACTATATTGTACCTGCTGCGCAATGATTAGTATATGTCCCGCCATAAGTTAGGTTCTAACCGTATTTCTCTCTTGAATTATATGAAAAACGAGATTGGATGATCTTTTGGAAATATTAGAATGTTGAAAGAATTCTATAAATATAATAATGGTTGAAGAATTCTATATATATCATAATGCTTAAAGAATTCTGGAAATATTAGAATGGTTAAAGAATTCCAGAAGTTTTAAAACTGTCTAAAGAGTTTAAGAAATGTTAGAATGGTTAAAGAGCTCTAGGTATATTGGAATGGTTAAAGAGTTCTAGGTATATCAGAATGGTTAAAGAGCTCTAGGTATATCAGAATGGTTAAAAAATTCTAGGTATATCAGAATGGTTAACGAGTTCTAGGTATATCAGAATGGTTAAAGAGATCTAGTTATAGCTGAATCGTTAAAGAGTTCTAGGAATATCAGAATGGTTAAATAGCTCTCGGTATATCAGAATAGTTAAAGAGCTCTAGGTATATTAGAATGGTTAAAGAGCTCTAGGTGTATTAGAATGGTTAAAGAGTTCTAGGTAGATTAGAATGGTTAAAGAGTTCGAGGTATATTAGAATGGTTAAAAGCTCTAGGTACATTAGAATAGTTAAAGAGCTCTAGATATATTAGAATAGTTTAAGAGCTCTAGGTATATTAGAATGGTTAAAGAGCTCTAGGTATATTAGAATGGTTAAAGAGCTCTAAGTATATCAGAATAGTTACAGACTTCTAGAAAAAGCTTCCTTTAAACCCTATTAAATTTTCTAATGTGACAGTTCAAAACATTTGCAATATGTCGGAATAGAAAATTAAATTACGTCTTTAAATTTCATGCCAAAAATATTTTAAAAAAACTTGCAGATGCCGAAATCTTTGATGAGACAAAAGTTAAAAAAAGGAGTAAATATGGTTTCCGACGTTTACATGGACGCAGTGTTTTGTTTTCATCCCAGACTGTAACAGGTTTAGACAATCGAGGTGCAATGTCTGAAGACAGTGATAGTTCTAAAGACGACGTAAAAGGTTTGTTTTTATTACATATTGAGGTGGTAGCGTAATAACTTATATAACAGATTTAGGAATCCCTAAACAGACAGGTAAGTTCAGTACTATTCTATTAGAAATGTTAATGACGTGCATACTTAACATGTTCACTTGTATGGAAAAAAATTTCCTTTTGCACGGTACAATTTATAACGCATTAACAACTAAGTTTAGTATTATGTATGTATGTATGCATGTATGTATGTATGTATGTATGTATGTATGTATGTATGTATGTATGTATGTATGTATGTATGTATGTATGTATGTATGTATGTATGTATGTATGTATGTATGTATGTATGTATGTATGTATGTATGTATGTATGTATGTATGTATGTATGTATGTATATGAACTTATGTATTGAATTATATCTGCAGAGAAGACTCGGTGGCTAAAGAAAAAGTACTATGTGGACGTGGCTGTGCTGGTAGATTCAAGTATATGGGACATGTGAGTTATATCCTTGCAAATATATATATATATATATATATATATATATATATATATATATATATATATATATATATATATATATATATATATGAATAAATTACGTATATTTCATTTAATATATAAAACATTATTTTTTAATTTAATATAATTTTTTGTCACTTTTAATAATTATTTTTTTTTCATTATAAGTTATTGTAATGTTTTTTTTTCTCCGAATTTCGATTAACCGTAATAATTGTTTCATGCTTAGTGGTAAATAGGCATCGTAACGTTGACCTAGATCCTGACCTTGGTTCAGGCTCAGTGGAAGCCACGTGATCTTGTTTTAATTTTGTTTTTAAAATTATTGGTTGTTGTGAAGAGTAACATGGAAATAGTGAATAAGCAACTAGAAACCTTTAATGGTTAAAAGTTACTTGAATGCTTCTCGTCAGGGTCATGTAAGCAGGACGTGAAATAGACGGTCATGTGATTCCCCTTTTTTTCAATTTTACAAGTTGGAGATTTCTTTCAAAACTGCATATTAGAATACAATACATTCTTCTGAAATATCCTCAGTGTTGGTTTTTCTTTACAGTTAATATTAAGTTCATCTTTTATAGCCAGTTTTTGAGTTGTATTTTTGTCAAAGCAGATGGATTTTAAAAGATTAGTTCTTTTCTCTGGAAATATGTGATGTACTCATACAAACTTCTTGGACGAAGACAGTTTATTCGGATTTCCAATACCCGAGTGTTAAATATTGCTTTTCTACAAGGAACTGTATATAAGCACAGTACATAATTCAGCATACGTCATCGTCTTCCATTTTTGATTTTCGAAAAGGTCTCGAGTTTGAATCGTATATAACATTTCATTACTAGGACTTTTAAAATTTAATTAATCGATTTTTCTTGGATAAAATTCAGATTTGTTTATTAAAACTGTAATATATTTTCTTCAGTTTTACAATGTTTTATCAGGTAAAACCATTATTAATCAAATTTTACCAACCTTGTTGATTTCACTTTGTCTGCGCTACGGTTTAACAGAGCCTAAATACGTAACAATATACCTTCCTACATGAGTATTGTTTGATTAGTCACCATGCTTATTCACTTATAGTTCCTGAAACAATAAACTTCACTACTCTTTATTGTATGTGTCTTTGGTCTAACACATAGGCGTAAAAATGGATACGTGCAGGAACGAAAGAATACATTTATTAAATATTCTTCTATAATTGCAGGCACGCATCGACTGTACAATCGACAAACATCCTGAAGTTTAAGAATACTGTGCAGACAAGGATAAGAGGATTTTTCTCACATATTATAAACAGTGTAAGTAATGGCGTCGTACCCACTGAACGCATGCATATCATTGCACTCAAAATACAAACAAACAAAATATAATTATAACTTGGAATCGACCAACCTATCTACCTAATTGCACATTAATACTTTTTGATTACCTGAAGAGGTTAAATATTTGACTTAGATTTCTTAGAATGCATCTATCGTAGGAATAATTTTTTTAGAAATAGTTGGAGACGTGTTCTCAATGTTGTATTGTTGTAATTAGTATGAAACTATTTCAACCTTTACTCTGTACCAAGAACTCGTTTGACAGTACGACCATGTGAAATGCTGGGAAAAAATGTATTTGTTACAAATCGACAGTAAAAATACGAAGCAGATGATCTTCATATATGGTAATCATACTCATGTTCGGTTTAGTGTTTAATCATTTCTTCAAAACTAAAACCATTATAGTTGATGAAACTGTATATATTTGATTTCCCTTATGTTTCCGTTCTGATCTTTAAAGTGGTCATATTCCGTTATCGTATCATAATACGCTATAGTATAAGTCCATTTTTTAAACATAATTTGAATGAAATTCATAAACTAGGAACATCGTGAATTCAAATATTTGCATTTTATTCTAGGTAAATCTGCTATACAAAGGAAAAATCGATTCAAGCGCATCCATCAGGGTCATGCTCTCTGCATTCATATTATTCCCGGTAAGACGTTTAACAACGGGATATACATGTACGTCATTGAGTGATTTGTTATAAATTATAAATAAATGTACACGGTTCACTACTCTTGGTAATTTTAAAATACAAAATTTAAAAAAAAAAAAAATTTAAAATAAAAAAGTCAGTGCCAAGGCCATGATATCAAGCCATGTGCTCATTTGATCAACATAATTTAGCATCAACGTTCAGATAGACATGTTCAGAAAGACAACATCTAAAAGGATAATTACTTGTTCTGCAACATCCATATTAAGTTATGACACATTGGTATGTGAATGTAAATATTTCTTAACACTTTACCAGACATCATGACAAAGAATATTAGTAAAGATTAAGACGAAATCTACCATAATATAGTTAAAAATGATATAGTTCCATTCACTAAAGCGACTTTTAGAGTCACTGCCTGCAACATATTTAAAGAGTGCATAGATTTTGTTTGGTAGATTAACAGGTAAACAAACATACTGATTTTTGCCGTAACGTCTTTTGAAGAGAAAATATTTAATTCCGTCATAATATCATCTTGTTTGATTTTGAAAAATGAAACAGCCGATTTAGCGCAATTAACGCTATATTTTAAACGTTTTTATCCTTTTGATTTTCCTGTGAAACTAAAACTTTGGCTTACTCTATTGTAAAATGATATAATGATATTGTATCCTGTGTTATAGCAAGTCTATACGTATAGCGTTAGTGTACTGTTAATTGTGAATGTAGACCTTAGCAATGCCAATCGGACGTGATACGATCATTGTGCATATACACTGAAATGAGAGACTTTCTTATTTGTGACTAAATGTTATCGCCCCGATATTTGTATAAGACTCAGACGTGTTGAAGTAGTCTAATGTATGCATAAAATCATGTACTAAGATCACTGTTGTCTCTATTTGTATCTGGACAAATATTGTTAAATTTCGAGGTCGGAGCTTAAGACGCTGCAATTGAAAATATTGTTTATCTCTAATTTGCACGGAAACGATAACCCGTCCATGTTTTGCAATGCATTTACTTATTGATCCAAACTATATACCGTGCACTATTTCCTTTAAACATATATCGTGAACCTCATTCTCATTTTAATGTTGGAAATGAGTTGAAAACATGCTGTATCGTTCCTAACAGTTAACCTATGTAATATAGATAATGAGATTACACACAATAATTATTTTTCCCCATTTGTTTCTTGTTTAATTGAAGCATCGCGTCCTCTTTCCACACAATAGCTCTAGAGTGATAACAATTGATGGCAAAACGCATATTGCAGCTGGACCATTTCTCGAAGATTTCACTGACTGGGATAAGGCAGTCGGAGTAAACTCTACGCCTCCATTTGACCACGGAATGCTATTTACGCGGTACGTACATGTACACATGTATAATCGTAACAATCAGGATACAATACGTTGGGAGCAATTGACCAAATTACTGATAGAAATATTTTTAAAGAGCGTGGAGGAACCGGAAGCATATATGCATTTCCCTATTTTATATTGTTACGCATATTTGATATAAGTCATTTATATTTATTTTTATTGTTTCTTTGACAGATTCAAATTTGACATTTTATGTTTAAGATTTATTCATTGGGAGATGACCTGTACTTTACAAAATAAACACCAGGTGTTGACCTCATTTCTGACCTGGATTTAGAGTTGTAAACAAGCTTTCAAAATGATTGGTTGGTTCCAAGGACATTATGGAACTTTGTATAAACATCTTTCTATTTTTGTTGGGTCATAAGGTGTGTACGTGTTTTTTTAACGTAAATTTGTTCTAAAAGATTCTAGAAGATCATGTGACCCTTTCGTGTTTACGTAAAAACAGGACTATATAAATTATGTTTTGAGAGCGAACTATTTAGTAGAACATGGACTGTTAGAATATTAGGTTGTGTCATTTTGAGTTACCTTGTATTGGAAATTATTTTAATTTGTTTGGATTCAAGAGGATTTAGTTTGTTATTTGTCTGGAAAAGAATTGTGCTCGTAGAATTTTATTACCAAGAACTGACTTCATCAAATGACATCGTCTTCCATATCGGATACTTCGCTGGGATTCGAACATGGAATTATTTGGACATTTTATTACCAGGACGTTTGCAATTTCTCTAGTTGATAATATTTAGAATTATTTTGGGATTAATTTTGGAATTGATTCTTAAAATCGTAAGTTTTTTTTTCTTTTCTGGAAAATATTTGTGTTCAATAAAGTGTTTGTTAAGTTTTTACAAGCTTGTTATTCTCACTCTTTCTATGTTACTGTTTATTCAAGCCTAAGCACGTAACAATATCAAGCTTAATACATTTTGGTAAAGGTGGATCCTACATAATAAAAGAGTAATTCTTGACACTGAAATTTAACTACTTGGATAAATAAGATGAATGTTTTCCAATTAAGTTGGTATAAGGTTGCTAAACGTGTGCACGCATTTTACTCACAATACACCATTCTAATGATTGTTTTCCGAAAAGAAAGATTTTAAAAAAAAACTCTCACAACGCAATTAACATGCTAAATACTTGTAAAGCATAGATTGTTAGAACTTGGATTAATCTTCACTAACAATGCAGCCATGTTTCTCTAAACTACTATTCAGTTACACCAGAAATATGATAAAACTTTGTTTCTACATTTCAACGTATCTCACTTGCATGCATTAATTACCTCTCGACTAATTTCCTGCATTTTATAAAATTTCTATGTAAACACTCTGATGCCAAACAGAACACTATAGCATTTCTTGAATAGATGGCTTGAAACACATTCCAGCCATAATATGTTTTAGAAATTATATGCATTAAAAGTTTGAAAATGGTTTCGATTTAATTGGATTCACACATATTTGTATTCAACGCATTCTTCGTCTTCGAAATCAGGCGTAATTGAAAATGAATCCTCATAGCAGATACGAAAGATGGAAACAACTATTTTCCACAATGTCAATTCTTACAAAATACATACAAATATGTTGTTTTTTAGTTAATTGACGATATTTGCATGTATTCCTCTTTCTTTTGGTTAATCTCTCCATCAGCAAACATGCAGTCTTAACTGGTCACATGTAGCCATGTTTAGCGTATTCTTAAATTTAATAAAAACCAGGAGTTATGCATCATATTTTGTATATTACTTTTCTAGCCTGGATAGATGACACTTAACTCGAAAAGTATGTATTACCTTAATTTTTGTTGCACTTTGTTTACTTGGAACTAAACTGAAAGGTGAAGTTATGCAAAGGATAGGTGGATAGGTTAATGAAACTTGTCGCATAGTTCATTGTATTATTTAATAGTGCATGTAGGGGAGTTTAAGCAGATTCTGTAACATTTATTTGATTTGTATTGCTTCAGTTTGTATGAATCATTTAAACATTTTGTCGAGCAGTACCGTTTGGTTTTGTAAGGGTCATTTAAACATTTTCTTGCTTAGTACTGCTTCAGTGTTTCTGGGTCATTTGAATATTTACAGTTAAACGAGAAAGTACTGCAGAAGAGTATTGTGCAGACAATGCTACATTGGAAAGAATGTTACTCGTCAGTATCTTGTGTATGGTTTCAATGATTGTTAATTGGAGTGGTCGGACACATTCATCATGTACCTAGCATGAAGGTTGTCATCTGTCATTGCATTCAAAGAAGTGTTACGAACAGAGGGAACAGCATATTTTGCAGATATATGGACATTCTTGCATATCTCACTCATAAAACTGTTTAATTGTCTGTCAAAAACATCGTGTGATATACCATATTTGACACCATATCTGATTTTTGATCCATTTGACAAAAGAGTGATTCAGCTTTTGAATTGATGCATATGAGGTAGTATTTTGCTGACTTGACTGGGAAGTTTTGACCACAGGTGGTATACATTCTCCAGTCAACATTTTCTTCCTTATCATTTAAGCATCCTTGAAGATTAATTTGCATAGTCACAATGACATATTCAGCCCCTGTTTAATCAACCCAAATGTGAAGACTGTAGGTCTTAATTGGCTGTGGAATTCAAATCCACGTGTAACATAGTGGGTGGATAGGTATAACCAAATCCTGTATCTAAGTGTGATAGGATTATCTTGCATCATAAACTGATTGACTGCATACATGTCCGATCGAGGAATTGTTGTTGTCGTTATTATTGCTGTTGTTGTAGGGTTTAAGGCCATTTTTCACCACACGATAGACTATTATTATTATTATTATTATTATTATTATTATTATTATTATTATTATTATTTTTATTATTGTTTATGTATTACGATTATTGAATGAATGAAAACTTTTACGAGTGAAATTTTTGTAGCCCCATTGAGTCTTTTCCTTGGTAGATTGTGAGTACCGATGTTCAGATATGTTTATGTGATCTTCCGTATTGAGTGATTTGAAGCGTTTGATTTGTGGTCACCCTGGTAATCAACTGTGTATTGGAATGGTGTAGGCTCATTCAAACTAAATGATAAAACAGTTTGTCAGATGTGGATGGGGCAAATATTTCAATATCATCGTACATGAAAATTTTCTGATAAAGCAAAGTTAGAGAAAATCATCAAATTCTAACATTTCAGTGTCAACGTTGTATAGCTATAATACCGTATTACAGTGACCTTGACCTAGCGCACTTCAAACATTTTTATCCATATTTTTCAAAAATGTTGACAAAGAAATGTTAATGTTTACTTCTTTGTACCTTCACTGGCAGAACTTATCTTCTTCTCTACCAGTGACTATTTTTAGAGTTCATACAGACATAAACATAATTAAATCACGTGGTAACATTCTGATCAATGGAAATATTACTTTCGTTTACCAACTCCTTACATTGGAATTATAAATTGATTATTTCATAATGTGCACTTTCTGCTCCATGACATAAGTCTCTGTCACTTGCATTTGAATTTTATGTTGTCTATTTTTTTCTTTAATGGTTTCGCTAACACAAGGACGTTATTTGCTCTTTCCTTCTTTTTAGTATCTTTCTCGTTCACTTTTCGGACGATTGCTCTTGCTCAAGCAACAAATGGTTTTAAAGATCTCAGGAATTTCGTAATTGTTTAAAGGAAACACACATACATATACATATACATATAAATATTATAAATATTTTCCTTTTGAATAGTATAGTATCGCTCGCTTGTTTTAAGTGGTTTATACATTTTTGCGTACGGATCAAGATAGGGATGTGACGTGTTCACTCCTTGAGTCAAAACATCTTATCCCGGTTTAATGAATACTATGTTCATAACTCCAAAAACGTTTTGTAATTGTTGTAAAAAAACACAATTGTTTGATAGATACAATGCATCTTTGATATACCACCAGTTGGATAAAACTTACTTGAAGAACAGAAGCTCAACAAGCTTGCGTGACGGCACATAATTGTGATTTCTTCTTAAAAGTTGTCACAAGAGACATTCCCCTTCAATCGTGTATTGACATGTCTGTAAAACATGATTTAATTGTTGTACAATTCTTTTGAGAAATATTGTTCTATAGTACATAAAAAACTTTGTTACTTTCAGCCATGACTTGTACAAAGACTCCATCGAAGAAAATATTGTTTTTGGTAAGAGTACACACATAAGCAAAGACATATCGACTCTTTTCTTCTTCCTTTTATAACAAGCCATTTTAACATGCTCGTTCTTCCGTGGGACGCACATTTTATTTAAGTAAATGTCCGTTAAAAACCACGATACGATTTAAGTTCGGGCATATTTATGAGAATATGCAGATAATCTCATACATGGCATCAGAGTAAATCATCCAATCCGAAATTATTTCTCATAAAGCAGTCTTCTACTGATTTGGCCGATTAGTTTCATTTGATCTTTTCCACGAAATACCATTTAAAAATCAAATATATCAATAGTATCACCTATCCAAAGACAAACTGTAATGTCTTAAGTAACTACTGTTAATATTCACATGTTACTATTATTATTATTATTATTATTATTGTTATTATATATATATATATATATATATATATATATATATATATATATATATATATATATATATATATATATATATATATAAAGTACCTTGCTGGTGTGTACACATGGTTGAGGCCAGTTCGGTATGTTCGACTGGAGTCCATCAGTGAAACGTAGCACTGAGAAAACTGTTTTGTTTGATTCTGGATTGAATGGATAGCCAGTTTAGGATACAAAACAGAGGTGAGCTCTGATTGTTGTACTCTAGCGATGATTCGAGCAGCCCTGTATGGAACGTTTTAACGTTTCTGAAGCAGATCTTGAGACGAACTTGCCAGAATTGAGTTACAGTTGTCCAGGGTTGCAAGTACTAATGAACTCAAGTGTTTTAGTAGCATCAACTGAAATATATTTGCAAATGAAGCTGATGCACCTCAGCTCAAGATATGCAGCCTTGTATTTGTTTATGACATGTTTGTGCATTGTGAGAGTACTGTTAAGAGTAAACCCTAAGTTTTGTACTGAATGTGTGAGATTAATATTGGTATTGCTGATATTTGTTGTTTGAGGTAGAGGATATGAATAAGAAAGTCATTGTGTTGTGACCAGAATGGCATCCTTTTAATCATCATTCATCTGCATCTTGTTACATGTCGTCAATGATTTCACATAAAAAATGCACCTCTCTATTCCTTAGATGGTCGCATCAACTTCAGTTGGGTGGATACATTTGTATCTTTTGGGTGTCATCATCATACAATCTGTGAGACAATGGATGATTATATATGATATATGAAAGCGGCTGAGTGTATAGAATGAATAGAACAGACCCAAGAACAGAACCAAATGGAACACCATAACACAGATTAACTGGGATGGAGTTTATTCCACTAACATTTACATTTTTGGTCATGTTGACTAAGCATGACTTGAACCACTGTAAAGCTGTATTGTGAATGCCAAATAAATGCTAGAGACTGTGAGTAATATATCATGGTCTATTGTGCCAAATGCTGAAGACAAATCAAGGAGGGTGAGGACTAATCTTTCCGCAAACCAAATCAGAGAGAATGACATTATCTAACTTTTGTTAATGTTGTGGCAAGGGCAATATGCAGACAGTACATTGCTTGAGGAACCGTTTGAATTAAGATGAGATCCAAGTTGGGTCAGACCAAAATAATCTAAGATTATTTATATGAACGAGAGATTATATAGGTGTTAGTTCTTTAAACCGTTATGGTCGAGTGTTAGTTTATTCAGCAGGGGATTTATAATGGCAGTTTTGAAAAATGAAGTTTGATGTGTGTTGGTTTCCATGACAGTCAAAGTGAAAATTGAAATCTCCAACATTATTTAGGTTGACAATTATCGAATTTGCATTCTATAGGGGATTTGGAAACTGCTCCAAAAGAGAGATTCAGTGAGCTGGCTTTTATCTACTATGCGGAAGGCGGTAGAGGTATAAAAATTGAACTGACCTTTAATCCAGTGTGAATGTTGTTTGAACTAGTTCAAACGATGTGTGGCATAAATTGAAATTCGTGTTGTGTTTAAGACATTTGATCATGTTATTCTTTGCGATGACTGCAATCCCATCTCCGCGAGAGTGGCGGAGTAACAACATGATATAGTAACTGGTGAGTGTTATATACGCGTACGTGGCTCATCCCTTGATGCTTTTAGCCATGTTTCAGTCAGGAAGAAGCCGTGGATAAACTGATCATTGTTTCAAAAAACTATTTATTGCGCTTTTCCGACGGTCCTAATTATTTGGCACTGAATAATGCATTACGTAGTGGTATCTCTGGGATATTTGACACAAAGTTAGACGATTTAAGTGATTTGCACGTGGGTATGTAAATTAATGGCCGATAAATAATACGATTGCAATAATTTATTATATGTTATTCCTGAGCAAACTTTGCATATTGATGGCTTTGTAACGTATGACAAAAAATTGTAATACTGATAATTGCTTCAAAGTAAATAATAAAACAAACATTTGACAGCCTTTCAAAATATTGTATATAATTTAAATATAATTTGATTTCATATTTAGAACGCACATTTTATCAGTCTGTATTATTAATGTGATACACGTTGACGCTAACATAAAAACATTGTTTATATTTTTGTTGTGTAATTAAATCCAGGTGTATGCAAATATCTTTTGCTATTGCCATGAAGTAGTTTACTCTTAATATTGGCACAATATTGTAATATTGGTTTTGCATTGTAGTAACGAACATGCTCTTAGCCACATGTTTTGGAATGAACATTAAGTATACTGCCCTTTTAATGACGAAATTAAAATATGGTCTTATGAAATAATCGTAGATCGAGGCATTGTTTCCTAATCAATTTAGTCCTGCACATTATGGATGATAATTTTTCGTTCAGTGTGAGCAATAAATATTGTAAAGAGTATAAACTGTTTTCTTCCCTATTTTTTGCAGGTGTTAGCTGGACAGGTGGGGTATGCAATCCGGGTGAGAGAACTTCAATTATACAGACAGATGATTATGAGCAGACAGTAAGGACAGCGGCTCATGAACTTGGACACAAGTAAGTCAGCTCATATTGCCCTAATTTCCATCCACAGCTACGTTCAGTAGCCACATAACGGAGTAATGAGAACTGCTAGTGGATTATACAGCACCAAATCAGTGTATCATCTTAACTATTAGGAGCACGAACCTTTCAAATACCGTAGACTACATACAGATGTGACATTAGACTGATGGAGATGCTGTGCAGATTTGTTTTGTTTTTTTAAACATATTTATCGGTTCGTCTTTCCCATTTAATTGGCATCTGTCCGTCTACGTGAGACGATGGCGTAGCTCCAGAGTCAGCTATTCCTTCTATCTGGCTCTCTTTTGAGCATGCTTCCTATTTCTGTCATCCTCAGCTTTGCTAACCCCCGGCTTGTCAGCTAGGCGCCAGATGGGACGGTTATTAGCAAAACTCTCACATTTGTTGACATCGATGTTGGCAGTCTCTATGTCCCTCTTGCAAACGTCTTTGTAGCGCAGGCGTGGACGTCCAGTTGGTCGTGTAACTTCTGCTAGTTCCCCATATAATATGTCCTTAGGGATGTGGCCCGGGTCCGTTCTCTTGACATGGCCGAGCCAGCGAAGGCGCCTCTCATTGAGAATGGCAAACATGCGGTTGATGTTGGCGCGTTCTAGGACCTCTGTGTTCGGTACTTTGTCCTGCCACTTGATGTGCATAATGCGCCGCAGACATCTCAGGTGGAAGCTGTTGAGTTTTCTCTCTTGACTTGCATCGGTGGTCCACGTTTCGCTGCTGTAGATGAGTGAGCTGAGCACGCAGGCTTGGTATACACGCAGTTTGGTCTTCTCGGTGAGGTTGGGGTTGTTCCATACCCTCTGGTTAGGTTTGGCCATCACTGAAGCTGCCTTGGCAATACCACCATTTACCTCATAATAAATTGAGAGCGAGCTGGAGATGTTGGACCCGAGGTATGTGAAGTTTTCGACAACTTCCAAGTTGTATCCATCAATGGTGACATATTAATGGTAGTCTGCACCTTGCGCCATGACGGTTGTTTTGTTTAAGCTGACGTTCAGTCCAAATTCCTTGCAAGCGTCAGATAGGCGGCATACCAGCTGCTGCAGTCCATCTTCCGTGTGGGATGTCAAAGCTGCATCACCGGCAAAAAGCAATTCACGGATGAGTACTTTTGTGATTTTAGTCTTAGGACTGAGACGGGTGATGTTGAACAGCTTTCCGTCAGCCCTGGTATCGATGTACACTCCATCGATGCAGCCCTTGAAGGCATACTGGAGAAGCTTGGAGCAGAATATGGCGAAGAGCGTAGACGCAAGCACACAGCCTTGTTTATCTCCGCTGATTACTGGGAAGGCCTCTGATGTTGCGCCATTGAAGCAAACTGCTGTGCATGTTCTGGTGGAATGACGTGATGACAGCAAGTAGACGTGGGTGGTTGCAGCCAATCTTCTGCAGGATTCTGAAGAGTCCACCCCAACTGACCAGATCAAAGGCCTTCGTCAGGTCTATGAAGTCAATGTTGAGGGGCATCTGCTGCTCATGACACTTCCCACACTGGGACTCTGTGTAGACGCGTGAGGCTAGGATCTGCAAGCGCGCCAAGGTAACAAGGGCGAAAGCCTTTCCGACAAGAAGAGGAGGGAAATTCCCCTGTAGTTGTTGCAGTGGCTACGGTCTCCCTTGTTCTTGTACAAACTGACGATGTTGGCGTCACGCATGTCTTATGGGACGTATCTCTGTTCCCAACAGAGGCAGAAGAGTGTGTGTATCGGCTGGAGCAGCGCTAGTTTTTCAACTCTTGTGGACTTCAGGCGGAATGTCGTTGCTTCCAGGAGTCTTCCCACAGGCAAGGCAGTCTATGGCTTTTCCGAGCTCTTCCAGGGTGGGCTGTGTGTCTAGCTTCTCTATGACAGACAGGTCTGGAATGCCATCCAGGGCAGTATCAGTGACGTTGTTTTGGGTTGCATATAGTTCGAGATAGTGTTCAACCTGTCGCTGCAGTTGTTTGCTCTGGTCTGTGATGTCTTCACCCGTCTTATAATTGAGGGGGGCGGTCTTTGAGATGGAGGGGCCTGTCGCTTTCTTGATGCCCTCATACATTCCTCTTGCATTCCCGGTGTCGGCAGCTGTCTGTATACTGTTGCAAAGGTTAAGCCAGTATATGTTGGCACAGTTGAGGGCAGTCTTCTGGGCATTCTTACTCGCATTCCTGAGTGCTTGCAATGTTGTTGGGCTAGGTACAGAGTTGTTTGCCAGAAAGGCTTTCCTCTTTGCCTCAGTTACGGACTCCATCTATCTCCCCGTTTGTTTCATACCAGTCGGCATTTTTCCGTTCACTCTTCCCGTAAGATATTATGGCTGAATTGTACACAGAGTCACGGAGATGGGCCCACTTGGAGTCAATGGTGTCATCAGGTGTCACTTTGGTGAGAACTTCATGCACTTTGCTGATGAACTGCTGTGTTTTCTCTGGATTACTCGCACAGCAGGTGTTGATACGACGGTTAACCTTCTTCTAGGCATGATGCAGCTTCTTGGGTAATATTCGCACCTTACTGACCACAAGGGAATGGTCCGTGTCGCAGTTGGCACTGTAGTCGCTGCGGGTGAGGAGGACGCTGGCCAATTCCGTACGCCTGGTGATGATAAGGTCTATCTGGTGCCAGTGTAGTGAACGTGGGTGTCTCCAAGACACCTGATGAATATCCTTGCATTGGAAGAAAGTAACACATAGGCTGTGGGAGCAGCACATCTCGAGAAGTCGATGCCCGTTCCCCTTGATCTTACCCTTCCATAAACGCCGTGAGAGGCGGACCAGGCCTCATGGTCGGCTCACACTCTAACATCGAAGTCTCCTAGCAAGTAAAGCGTTTCGCTTTTTGGAATACTTGATATTGCCTGATCCAGAGCCTCATAAAGCATGTCTTTCTCCTCGTGGGTAGAGCGGACGGTTGGACCATACATATGTGGACCGGGCCTAAGGATGTTGACAGCCTGAGGGCAAGGATTCTCTCAGTACCTGATGATGGAGGTTCAATGAAGGCAACTAGCGTGTTCAATACGGTAAATCCTACATATTGTTGCATAGGTTCATTCGAGGGCTTCCCCTGCCAAAATAACGTGTAATTGGTTTCCCTGATGGTGCCGCTGTCAGGGAGTCGGGTCTCCTGGAGACAGGCAATGTCGATGTTCAGTCGGGAGAGTTCACTGTCATTGACGGCAGTCTTCCGTGCATCGTCGATCTGTTGTAGATCATTGGTCAGTCCAGGACACATGGTCCTAACGTTCCAGGTTGCAAACGAAGAGCTGAAGTTTTCTTATTTCTTATTTTAGTCTTTCCTGGTGAGGAGTTTTGTGGCCCACTTGTAGAGATGGCTCTAAGCTCCACGCACCCAGTGGAGCAGGCTCGTCATGGCGGAAAGCACCTTACTGGCTGGAGGCTGCCTTGCTTAAGGCGGGCAGTAGCTGTCCAGTGATACCTGATGATCTCTCCCACCGTCAGAAGTAACCAGTGGAGCTAAGAAGCCTGGGCATTGTGGTATGGAGAATCAGCTGTTTCCCATGCAGCAAATTTCTCTCTCCACGCAGATGGTGGGCCCAAGGGAACGAAAAATATCGATACGGCTTGGCACCAACGGCGTCGCAGGAGTTGCTGGAATGACATTGAGGTCGATGTCAGACCACCTTAGGGACTCCATCTCCGGATTTTGTTGGGGTTTACTCCCTTATCCTTTCAAATGAGTGTGTATAGCCATCCAAGGATTACGAGTCCCATCGACCCGAAGCAACTGGTTTCAAGGCGCCAGTAACCCGCCTTCACCCTTTCTCCTGTTGGTGGATAACTCTGTCCGCCGGGTTTCAAATCTAAGCCACTCGTGAAAAAAAGGAGCTGGATTTTAGTTGACAGAGGCAATCAGAGACACAAGCCGTATGGGGGATTTCTGGAGTGGGGCGATAGTCTCTATATCCCTCCCCGGCAATGACAACCTTATACCCATCTAGAAAACAAAATACTGACTAAATCATAACATTGAAAAAAGTCATGTTATTTTGAGTATTGTTTTCTATGTTGAATTAAAAATCACTTAAATGTTTATAAAAAGGCAGTTGTGATATAAGATATTTTGTTATCCTTGATGTTGGGAGAGTTTCGCGTTTTCATATTTTGTAGTCAATTATGTGTACAGTCTGCGGGACTGTAACATTTTGATGTGTCATACTGACTTATTCACGGCATTGCAAATTCACTCATTTCTGAGGAGCATAAGTGTAATTAAATGTAGATAGCAATATTTAATTATTTCATTCGCTTCACAGAAACTACTAAAAATTATATATGCACTTCTAACTACACTTAAAATAGTACCGTCTTGACAAGAAACTAGTTTCTAGCATAATACCAAACAGCGTGACTGTATCTCTCGAAATGTTTGTATGGCATTTTCTCAAAGTTAGGGAGACCTTAAGTTCATATACCAGTTATTTGTGATATACATTTGATGAATTTGGTATTTGTTTTATTTTAAACAAACTTAGATAGGCTCAGAAGACAACTCAACGGGTTTCGTCTTCTAAATTAGCTTTTAGAGTTTAGATACCAAGACTGTGATGATATGACAGAGACAAACAAACGGAGAAAGGAATAATAATGTTAGCAAAACAGATAGTGGGTCATGTGTCACGGATGGGAATTTCGTTTTCTGAAGTATGAATATATTAATAAGCATGCCAGTAATTACTCCGAATAACGGACATATGCTTATGGTATGGCAATATCCACACAGAAACAGGGTTGTGAAACAAAATAAACACCTGACTTAACACAGCCATCTTTGGAATGTAAACATTTAAAGTGATCTTCGAAACCACGACCAACTGTATAATAAAGATTAATTTTACGAATGCAAATTATTTATTAATATTACTGGCTAGTGATCGCATAATGATCATACAATTTAGGCGCTCAAGATCCTAATGAAACTTAACGATACTTGAGTTTCCATTGAGAAAAGAGTATGGCTGATTCACGATACTAAATAGGATTTAAAAAGTGTAATACATGTGTAAAACCAATTGAGATATCTTTTTTTTTAAATATTTTAAAAATCGATTACTATTAATTCAATGTAATTTCCAAAAACGTGGTTCTGCTCTCCTTCTCTGTCTGTCTTCGATGGACAATCATAGGAACATACAGGCGAGTTGTCATGGAAATACGAGAGCTGGGGATTGTTGATTTTGTCATATGACTTTGCTCTGGACATATCAATACACAGTTGCCAATGCATATCGTAACTCCGTCCTGAAGACGAATATGTATTTTATGTGATATAAATAAAATGCATGTATACTATGTAAGCTAAATCAATGATATAAAAAAATAAAATACATTTGTAATATGTACGCTGTATCAATGCTATACCGCTCATTATATAAAGTATTCATTAAAAGTAAACACGGAAAGACTAGTTCCTTTTAATGAATAAGTTAAACATCTGGTGGTATATCATTGATACTGCGTACATAATATATATGCATTGCATACTTATATATATATTTCTATATATGAAGGGGTTTATGTTTGCGCATGTGTTAGCCAGTAGTTGACTGAATCTAGCTTTGCTATATTCCTTTTAAGTCAATTGTTATTGTGATTGTTAGCGTGGCATTGTACAAGTTTTATAGCAATGCCGTTACTGATTGTTTTGTTTGGCAGCCTGGGAGCAGATCACGATGGAGAAGATGATGCAACAGATTGTGATCCGGCTGACATGTATATTATGAGTCCGAATATTGTGCACAACACGCCATCCATGCGTTACACAAAAAACCTCTATTATTTCTCCAAATGTTCTGTGCGATCGTTTAAGAGGACACTAAAACAAAAGTATGTACAATTTATAGCGAGACATCCATTGCTACAAACGTGCATTCCTTTTTAAATTCCATTTTTTTTAATTACGAAATAATTGTACTAGTGCACTAATGGAGTAGCCGTAAGTTATGATGAGCGGTAAATGAATTGCAATATGTAAAGCAATAATATATGGATAGCATTGATTTATGAAAATGATATAATGCCCAGAATGTCGGTCTCAGTGCACATACATACATACATACATACATACATACATACATACATACATACATACATACATACATACATACATACATACATACATACATACATACATACATACATACATACATACATACATACATACATACATACATACATACATTTGTTTCCAATTTTAGTATGTACATCTGTCCTAATGAATGGAGGCAAACATTAAAACAACAAATCCTATTAGGTATATATGTAGTTCCGAAATTTAATGGATATGTAATTAACTTTCTATGTATGTATATAAGTATGTATGTATGTATGTATGTATGTATGTATGTATGTATGTATGTATGTATGTATGTATGTATGTATGTATGTATGTATGTATGTATGTATGTATGTATGTATGTATGTATGTATGTATGTATGTATTTATGTGTGTATGTATGTGTGTGTGTGTGTATGTATGTATGTACGTACGGCAACTTTGAATTTAATTATTTTCAGAGACTGCGTAAAAAAGAAAGGTAAAATCTACAACAAGGGTGAATGGAAGTTACATGTATCGAAACAGCCAGGGGAAGCGTACTCTGCTGATTTGCAGTGTCATCTGATTAACGGACCGAAATCTGTCTCCTGTAGGGTATGTAAAATGCGTGTGTGTGTCTGTTGGGAAGGTTCATTACTTGGAAATAGTGTACGGTCCGATAAATGTTTCCATTTGTTTTCACCTTTATTATCCCCATCTAAGTAAGCACGTCAATCAAATAAACACAGAAGTGTTATATGTTGCAAAGCCACCTATTTACGATCTAATTATATTGAACATATTTGCTGACATTCATGTTAAGCATAAACTGTTGATATATGCAATTTTTTAATTTCATAAGCAATCAAAAGATTAGAAAACTTTATATTATTGTTATTATATTTAGAAATTCTGTTTTAACATGCTATTACTAAAATCTATAAAGACTCTTGAAGATCACTATCATGGTTTAAATGGTCTAAATTTTAATTAAATTTTAATTTTAATTATCATTACAAAAACGTGTGTAATTCAAGATATAATAGATTCAATTGTATTGAGTTTTTACTGTAAAATACGAAATCTATTGTTTTTTTAAAAAAATACTTATGTGAGTAGTTCTTTGTTAAAATATCTGCATTTACTTCACTGGAAGTAAAGTACAAATGCATCTGCGGCAATTTCTTGCAAAGCCAAAATAAGTCATATTTACTTGATGTGCCACAACCATATCATAAGACTTATATTAAATTGACTGAAAATAAGGATACAAAAGTTAATATTTCTCTGTACATCAATGAATGAACTTTGCCGTATAAATACCATACTTTCATATCAATGGAATACAAATCTGGCAAAATGAGATCTTTCTCAAAATTATGAAAAATAAGTATAACTCAGTAATGTACACCGTTGAACAGCAATGACAAATCAGTATCACAATACGTATATGGTATAAGTGAGGATATTGTAACATTGTTGATCCTTCAAACATCAAAAACGATGGTGAGTAACGATGAATAATCCAATTCTCGCTCGGTACAAATAAACCTAACCATTAAATAATGTTGATAGAAAAACGATTAATGATCCACACAAGAATCATCAGCAAGAGTAACGAAAGATCTTCAGTCAAAGAAGAAAGCACTTATTATATATAGAAGCAATAAAATAGGAAATCAGCAGTTTTATGATGATATTGGTAGATTTTTGACTGATCCATGCTCAACTTCGTCATTGTGGCCCACAATGCCTCATGCCACACTATGTCAAGTGCCTTTTGGAAATATATGAACACATGATAGATGTCTTGTTGATGATGCGAGTACTTTTCACACAAACCATCAGACTGACTATTTGTTTTTCTTCAGAGCATTTGTACATTGTTTCAGATATTAGATTTGATGTTAAAAAGATCAGCGTCATCTCTAGGAGATATAAGATGCAAACTTAAAAAGGACAGCGTCATCTCTAGTTGCTATCAGATGTTTTGTTAAAAAGACGGACGTCATCTCTAGGAGGTATTATATGTCATGTTTAAAGGACAGCGTCATCTCTAAGAGATATTAAATGTTATGTTAAAAGGACAGCGTCATCTCTAAGACATATTATTTGTTATGTTAAAAGGACAGCGTCATCTCTAAGAGATATTAGATGCAAAGTTAAAAGGACAGCGTCATTGAAAAGCACCAACTAAGTATACGTTTCGAAGGTAGTCTTGCTGATTTCATAGCTGAAACAAGAAGATATCAAGAAAATGGACAATCTCTAAAATTGTTTTTAACATATTCGAAAAGAGCAATACTCACACCTTAGAAATTAAGCGATTGAGACGATTGAAATGGAAAGACATGCTCAGCATACTAAAGTGCTGATACTTTGCGAAAGAACATAACATTTAGCCGTACGTAAAATGCAATGTCATCATAATTATCATCAGTCTCCTGACCTAGTGAGGCACTGTGCTGCTAAATATCTGACCATTTCCCTCCACTTGTCTCGATCCTTAGCCAATGCCTGTATCTCCGCAAAACTTTTCCTTGTCCATTCTGTGATGTTGTCAGTCCACTTCTTTCTCTGTCTACCTCTCCTTCTGCCACCTTGGACACTGCTCAGCAGTACTGTTGTGGATATAACTTCGACTCTACTGACATGCCATACCATTTTAACATTCTCATTTTGAAGGTGGTAAGGATGTTTTCGCTTTGGCCTACTTTGTGCCTGATGGCGTTATGTACTTCTTCATTTGTAATGTGTTCCATGTAAGAGATTTCATGGCTGGTTCTGACGCATTCAACTGCATGGATTCTTCATTGCAATTCTGCTGTCACGGTCCAGGCCTCACAGGAATACTAAAAGAATGAGATGTCTAGTGCTCTCAATATTCGGGTTTTAGTTTTCAAACAGAAATGCTTGTCTCTCCAGATGAGTCTTTGCATTGACATATCTGCCGTTCTTTGTGCTGATCGTGACAAAAGGATTGCTCTTGATCCCTCATCGGTCATTATGGAACCAAGATATTTGAACTGGCCCACTGTTTCCAGTTCCTGTCCTCTGACTTTAATCTTGGCGGAGATTTGTGTTTCACTATTTGTCATTAGCTTTGTCTTTCAGCACTTATCTCCATGTCAAATCTAGAAGATGTTTCATCCAGGTTCTTCATTAAGGTGGCAAACTCCTTTTCACTGCCTGCCAGTCCATCAATGTCGTCTGCAAAGCGGAGGTTGATGATGTTACGCCTTCCAATGCTGATCGTTACACAGTGGTTTTCCAGGGCTTCGCTCATGATGCGCTTTAAGTTGATGTTGAAATGCATGGGTGACAGGAGACATCATTGACATCCTCCGAATTTTCTCTGTAACCGGTTCCTCACAGAACCTTGAGCAATTACTGAAACTGCTTGAAGGTATTGGCCAGCGTTTGACCCGTGCTATACCTTTTTCATTGTGTCCCACAATGTCTCACCCGAAACTATGTCAAATGTGTGTTTAAAATCTAGGAACACATGATTGAGGCTTCATTGATGTTGTGAGTGTTTTTGACACATAACCCTGAGACTGAATATTTGTTCTTTTGTGCTTCGTCTACTCCTAAATCCTGCCTGTTCTTCGGCAATTATTTCTCCTACTTGTGTTTTCAGTCTGTTTAAGTGATCTGCAGCAGCATCTTACTAGCATGGCTGATCAAACTGATTTTCTGTAATTTTGGCACAGCTGGAGGTTACCTGTTTTGGGGAGTGTCATAATCAGTGACTGGGTCCACTGTGTTGGTTATTCGCCTTTCTGTCAGATCCTGTTGCATAGTTTTGTTAGTAGCTCTATCACTGATTCCTTCCATTCTTCATAAGTGCAGCTGGGATGTTGTCTACTCCAGCTGCTTTCTCATTCATTAGTATTCTAATTGCTGACTCTATCTCTTCTTTAAGAATGGGTAATTCTTTATCTATTATGGAATTTGGAACTTCAAGTACCTTTTAGTCTTATAGATTTGAATGGATGGTTGTAGAGTTCTGTACAACACTCAGTCCATCTTTCTGCAATGTCACTCGCTTATGTGAAGCATTCTCCGTTTTCGTCTTCAACGGTTCTGACTCTTGGACGCTTCTGTCTGGTGAGGTATTTTCTAATTTGCAATGCCTTTTTGATGTTATATCAGACAGCTCTCTCTTTCTGTCTACTTTTGTACCATCCAATCTTCTATTTCTTTCTTAAGTTTTTTAAATAATAATTTTGTTTATTTCGCGGTACTCGATTGTTCCTGAGGTCTCTTCGGGCATCACACAGATTCAGAATCTCGTATGTTACCCGCGTATTTTTCTTTGGGTGGTGGATGCCAATGATGTCCTTGACAGCTGTTGTCATGACTGTGTTAAAAATGTCTGGAATCGCTTTAACATCAACATTCATCACAAGGAGTGAAGCAGATTTTCCTCCAATTGTGACTTGGAATGACTTGCAGATGTTAAGGTCCTTCAGTTGTTCAAGGTTGAATTTGAGCCTGATGTCCTTTGGCTTTTTAATTGTCTTTAGCCTCACTCGAAAGTTCATAATCATGAGGCTGTGATCACCTACCACATCAACACCTGGGAACATCCTTATTTTAGACTAATTGATGCCAAAGCAGTAATGGTTTTGAATGATGTTATGATGGGTTCCATTTGTTGCATACCATCGTGAAGCTTTATGCTGGCCCAGGGTGTTGACTAGTACCAAGTTCTTGTAGTGTGCATACTCGAGCTCCCGTCTCCCTCTTTCATTGGTAAGCTCATTGGAAGAAGGTCCACAATGATCATCCCAGTCTTTTAGAGCATCTTTGCCAACTTTGGCATTCCAGTCTCCAGGGATGATGAAGATATCTTTTTTTACTGACCATATTTAAATTACGTTGCAAAACTCCTCTATTTCATCATGATAAAAATCGGAAGTTGGAGCATTGACTTGGTTAATTGTGATGTCCAACTATCCCCTATATTATAATAATAAGCCCATCTTCAGTTTGGTGTTCTTTAAGTGCTTTCCATCTGACGTGAGTCCCAGAATATGTCATGTGTATTGTTGCAGCTCACGTGTCAACGCCTGGTGCCTTCCAGTTTGCGCCCGAGGTCTAATGTTCCGGGTGGCGATGGCGACGCTGTCTCTCGCTCTGATATTATGCAAAGTACGAGTAGTATGCCTGTCACCTTCCTCCTGGTGGACAACGGCAGGCGCGGTCATTTTTTACCTGGGCGACGACCAATCCGGTATGGTAACATCAGATTTGACCAACATTATCAGTGTGTCTTGAGCAAAAGTCGTCTGGCGGAGCCCATCTCTCTCCAGTCCAAGGAGTTGCCAGAAGACGATGCAGTACATCCTGCAGCCGCCTTCGGGTCTACAATCTTTTTGTCTGATAGGGTTTACTCCCTTAGCCTCTGGCCGACCAAGGCTGACCTGCAACGCTGCAAGAGACTCGTGTTTGGACTGGTGTGTCCGTTTCCCGAGCAGATAAAGCATCTGCCACTTCTCATTATACAATGTACTCTCATATATACTCAAACTGGTCAACGTATCACAAAATCAACAAAAGCGAGCATGCAATGTTTGCTACAAGACATTATAGATATTAAAGGAAACAGAAAATAGCATGTTTTAAAATAGAACTTATGCTTAGTATCATGCCAGATGGTCAACATTTAAATATTAATGTATTTTGTTTAAACATAAGCAATAGTTCTGAATATCTATAATCTGTTAATTTTCAATATATATCCTTTTTCATTCAATATATATCTTGATGAAGTTCACACAGTTGCATTATTATCCTTCTAATGATATACGGTGCATTCGAGGCAAAAATCTCAATAGTAATGTACCTCGATGTCAAAAATGTAAATAATAGGCATTGTGCCGACATTGACCGATGAAACACGTTGGAAGGGGAAAAGTAAAGTAAATGGTCATAACAAAAATGTTCAAATATTCCTGATGAAAAGAACCCAGGTTTTGTTTGCAAATTTGCTGTGGGAATCGCCAAACATTAGCACGACTATTAACATGCTTAGCCAACGCACAGGGGAAGCTGTTTCATACTTAAATCAAAGTATCTCTCATTTGAAATAAATTTAAAGCAAATGCAAAACGACTCAGACATCTGTAAATGTGAAATAGAAATACTACGTGGTTCAATATATCTAATGTAATGATATCAGACAAAATCATCATGTACATGGCGTAGACAAATAATTCAAATTGTTATTAATGCTCTTCACAATGGCAGTAATAAGGCATATAAGGTAAAAGGGATGTTTGGAAGGAAGCACAAAAAACACATGTACACCACTTTCAACTACCTTGTTTCCAGTAGACCTTCCGAACCTGTTTGAAATTTCTTCCGTGACAAGGTACAAACTAATAGAGATAAGCTTCACAACACAATTTCAACTGCCTCGTCGTCACCATACATTTGCGATACAGAATTTCAGCGACAACCATTAGCAGCATTTGAACCTGTCTCTGGATTTAGTACGGACGATCGTGTTAAAGAGTGTACCAAAGTCACGTGAACTAAATCTAATTCCACATTCACTGATGCTTGAATGTTTAGAACCAATTTTACCTTCACTAACTGATGTTATTAATATCTCTCTCTTATGCGGAGAATTTTGATCATTTTGCAAATCTGCCATTGTAAAAGCCTCTGCTGGAGATAGCACCACTCGACCATAACAACTTAAAGAACTACCGCCCAGTTTTAATGTCCCGTCAATGTAAAAATGCTTAGAAAATGTTGTTAAAACCGAAATTGTATCTCATCTGAATTCAAACAGTCTTTTAGCAATGTGCAGTCTGCATCTCGCGCATACCACAGCTCTGAAACTACTCTACTGAAAGTAGTTAATGACATTCTCTCTGCTTTGGATAGTGGAAAGATTACAGTCCTCACCCTCCTTTATTTGTCTGCAGCATTTGCCGCAATAGACAATGATATCTTTCTTCACCATCTCCAGCATCTATCTGCGATTCACAATACAGTTTAACTGTGCTTCAAGCCCTACTTGGTCAACATGACACAATTTGTATCTGCACATGGAATACACTCCAGCCCAGTTGTTCTATATTGTGTTGTTCCACAGGGGTCGGTTCTATGACATGTTCTCTTCATTTTATAATACAGCCGCTCTAATGTGTCATATATCATCATCTTGTATCTAACCAATACAAACACCTACGATATTAACCTACAACATACAAGATTACAAACACGTCATGACATTTAGTCTAAACATTGTTCATGTAGCCATTTCAAGCACTGAAAGATGCCGAGGCGAAGAGCATTTAAAGCAATCACATAATGGCCTAACGATACACCACAAATAAATACAAGTAGACAAACCATAACTGCAAAGTTAACAATTCATTTCTGGAAATGATCGTGCTTTTCTCTTGAACATATACGCGTATTCCGTCTGACAAGTGGACTGAAGGACTTAAAGGTTGAAAACAACTTTATATGCTTATGATTACATCATGCTTGAACAAAAAAATAATACGATATGTTCCCAAACAAAATCCCCACCTCTTGCGGATTTTTATCTTCATTCATCACAATTCTTATTCATTCAGCTTGATTCGCTATACTTGTGAATCTTAAGGATGTCATGTTTGAATTTTCACTTTTAGCTTTCAAACGGTGTGTTAATAAGAAAAATCATAGATTTTACGATTTAGCCTCCATTGATATTCCAAGATATAGAATTAATAACATTTGGGCTTGTCTGAATTAACTATCACTACCGGTAATTTGCATCCTAATACAAAGCTGCTTGCTTGTGTCATGTCTATAGCGTAATTATTTATCATTTGAAGCATAACTATTATTCGATGCTTTAGATCATATACTGCCAAATATAATTGTATTTAAGGTAATTAATCAATTAGCCCTATCATGGAATAAATGTACTGTTATCACGGATGATAATTTATAATAGCTAAGTATAATCAATCTTTTATATCACAAACGGTTTAATCTTATTAGTGTTTAAATTCTGCGTTTACACCTTTTCTCAGTTTATTGGTTCTCATGTGACTTTCATACCTAAGTTAAAAGCTACACAATATGTCGCCGAGTGGCCTAAAGCGCTCTCCGTTACGGATCACTGCCATCTCACCTCTGTCTGTGTGAGTTCGAGTCTCAGATTCGGCCAATGCGGGTATGTGAAAAGGCTTGCCAGTAGCTTCTCGTGGGTCGGTGGTTCTTTCTGGGGGATTTCAAAGGTTATTCCTCCACCATTAATACTGGCCGCCATGTATAGCCTATCATGTACCGAAAAATGCCGTTAAATCCTAAAATAACAACAACAACACAGACAGTGTTGATCATAATTGGTGTGGTTTACGAATAAAACTTCAAGTCGGTTCATTTCAGGTTCACAGTAACCCGTGCATTAAAAAAAATGTTTTGTCTGCGGTAATGCTAAATATAAGTATAATAATCTGGGTGCAGTTGATGTCATTGACAATGTAAATAATTGGAAGGACATATATGAAATATCACATATTAAACAAACATAAGTAACATTTTACACTTCGAATATATACATTTCCTTTATGTTTTAGAACTATGTACTAGAAGATGTTTGTCATGCACTGCAATGTACAGATCCAATTACCAACAATTGCAAACCATTGTACTACAATGCAGCAACAGGAACCGTATGTGGCCATTTTAGGGTAATATGTCTGTCTGTCTCTTTTACTCTCATTCTAAAAACAAACCCACCGTCCTCCAAGGCTGTACCAATTGTGATTATGTATGACAAGAAAATCAGTCATATTTATTTACAAAAAATAATTCGTATCTGTAGTCGGTAAGGCCGTTGCGCCAACTTGCATAGTTTTGGGTCCAAAATCAGCAATTTTATTTTTCATTCAATTTATATAAATAAGCAACAGCATCAACACCCAATCATCTACGAACCCAGCTAAACACACACACACTATATATATATATATATATATATATATATATATATATATATATATATATATATATATATATATATATGAAGTCAGTATCATTCTGAAGTCATTTATATGTAAAAATGTTGTCATTGAAGAGAAAATAGCAGATATAATGAAAGTCATGTACACACATTTATATATTTGCAGCGGTGTTTTGAAGGCAGATGTGCTCAGTATAGTTCGAAATAGGTGAGTACATGCCTTGTGCGTCGTTAGATGATATCATTGTCTTTAGATGATATCATTGCCTTTAGATGATATCATTGTCGTTAGATGATATCATTGTCTTTAGATGATATCATTGTCGTTAGCCAGGCAGTTTCGCAGGCAAAATATGCATGTACAAATTATAATCGGAACAAGTAGGATCCGATGTTAAGAGGCATACATTTGCAAAAGAGTTCCTTTCCGTTGCATATGTACAATGCAAACTATATTTTGAAATAGCGTGTTACTACAAAGATATGCAAACAATAGAACAGATCATTTGGCTATAAGAATGTCTGTAAAGATAGTAATCAACATGATATTTTCGAAAATAATTATTTTACACACTTGCGTATTTAAACGTAATGAAAGAAAGGGATTTATGGAATTAATTTCTATGACTGAATATGACAGTAAACTGGAACATGATTTGTATTTTGCAGACCCAAGTCTAAACGAAGACGAAGTAGATGCACGATTGTCTTGGTGTAGGATAGGAAAACTGACTTTGTTTTGTTCGTTCGTTACAACGCGATATTGAGACACATTTATGAATTATATATGATTATCGATGTGTACAAATGCTAAATTTCAAACGCTTTTAAATGTGAAAAGTTGCAGTTAGTACTACATTCGGTGTCAAATATACGTACAATTGTACGATTTTTGTGTTTTCGATATGGATGCCCAATTGAAGCATTAAACACACAAACACACACACATACACACACACACATGGCTTCATTTACATTTCTTTCTCACCCATGCGAGAGAAATCTATCTGGTTTGCTAACATTACTTTTCTAAGTCTAATTGAAAGAATGCACGCGCTCAAAACTAATGTAATAAAAAGAAAACTTTGTTGTCTTCTGCAGTTACTAACCACATGACCCTGACGTTTTATCAACAAAGGACGACGAAATCGCTGACAGCATACAATCACAATATCGGAACTATTTTATTACATTTTGGCAAATATTTCTGCGTACTTTATTGAACAAACGTCAAACACCTGTGGCCTGACGTAGCTGTTTCAAAAGCGAAAATATCAACAACAAATATATACGAAAAAACGTACTAACTTCAGGTTTGATCGGTTTGATTCTAGATGCAGGCGGAACTCTACGTTAAACGTATCTAAGGCTACTTAACATGTTTTACATACTTCGTTTGAAACAGATGATATATTGTTAGCTACATTTAATGTTGTTGACCTGAACATTGAATTTTAGAAAATTGAATATTCCATAGATAGAACAGACGTCTCAATGCTGTGTGGAATGAACTATGATAGAAAATACTGATACATGTACATATACAAGGCCTGTACACATCATAACTTCGTGGAGAGAAAAATGATATAATCCCTGGTCTCGAAGCTCCTTGACTTTGCCTAAACTCCAAAAGAAAATGCCATTAATTAAGGGACACGCAGACTATATACATTACAGGCCACAACATTCGGAACTCTCTCAATAAATACAAAACCTTAGCTTTTTTCGAATTGTGTTAAGCATCTTCGTTGTCACGCAGCTGAATCCAATATATATCTACAATCATTAATAACAAACAGAACACGCACATTTCACTGTAGCACTTTAAATACTTCCAAGAGAAAGAAAAAACAAATGTTTAGAGAACATGTGATAGTTTAGCGGACGTTTATTGGCTAGGTTCGCTTATATGACACTCGTTCATAAATGAGAATGCTTTTATAATCAATAGTACTTACGACACAATTATTTCACAAGCATGACTAGCTAACCTCCTCCATGAAAAAGTTATTTATATATGATAGTGATACGGAATTCTAATTGCCGATGAATAATCTTATGCAACTTGTTTCGTTGCTTTACTGCAGTACTGCTTGTCCTATTTATAACTGCAGTCTATATGTGTACTCAATATTGTTTATGCAATAATGTTTCAATGATGGACCTGATGACAAATGAAACATTGTCTTGTAAAAGATATGAATTATTTATTGGTAATTTCATATAGCATCAATAAATTAAATATGATAATGTCTCATTACCATGAGACGTTTAATGTTGTTATTTGTCTTCGATCACGCGTATAAGCTGTCTAATTTGAATGCAACGGTCATAGCCCTCATTATCATATTTATATGAATGAGGCGCGTAAAAACATTAGGACGTGAACTATATTGTACTAGTTTCGAGTTCGATTTATTTTCAAGGTGAAAAGTATTAGTACTAAATTGTGAACTTGTTTACAAGTAAGTAACAAATTTGCTTTATATTCTGCAAATATAAGTTATGAGCAGCTAATAATCACGTGACTAAGAGTAATGTACAACCATCTTAGGAAACAAACACTTCTCATTATACAAGAAAACCACAAGGATCACATCATTAATACTCCCGAACCATACAGTTTGTATAAGCAGCAGGGAGGGCGAATCCGACAACTTTGTAGAGGCGTCTATTTGTCAAGCCAAGTCTTCCTCCAAAATCGAAAAAAAAGTTCTCTTGGAGACGCAAAGTCGTTGTCGTACCCACGCTGCTGCTACGGGGTAAATCCTTTTAAGATTTCATAAACAGACTAATTTGTAAAATCTCTCCGTGTAAATCAAATAAATTATTGGACTGGTCAGTGAGTTTGAAATTAATTCTTGTGAATGAATTATTATAACATCGCAAATACACCGGAGTAGTTGGGTCTTCAATTATTAGAAATCCGGGTGGAGCTGTTGGTGCAAACGAGTATAGAATATATCCTTGCTGTACCTGATTTGATTTTTCGAGATTTGTTTGGTAACTTCCTTCGATGACATCGCATACTAAATACACTGCATTCACCTAGGAAATATTCACATTCTGAGGAGCAATATGCCTACCGTCACATCTGCATCATTAATATATTTGAGAATGGTTGTTTGTGGTTGTGGTATTTGTTTCCATGTATCGTATATCAGAGAGAATCTTTCCTGGATACGATCATTGACAGATTTGTTTAGTTCATTTGCGTTATATCCAGGAAAGTTGAAATCGGGTAAATCGGTTTCTGTTATATTTTAGAAATTTTGTTTATCTCCATTCTTGTCATTAATTATTACTTGATTTATTTGTTTGTGGATATATTCCATGTCAGATACAAGTTGATTTAATATCTCAACATATTTTAAAATATCGCTTCATAGCTTTGTTTAAATCAAAAAGATGATCTTGGAAACGCTGATATAGTCGTTTTAGTTGTTTTATGTAATTGATTAATCTCGTTAAAATAACCAATGACATTATTTAAAATAAATA
Organism: Unio pictorum; assembly: GCA_030141615.1. Lineage (NCBI taxonomy): Eukaryota > Metazoa > Mollusca > Bivalvia > Unionida > Unionidae > Unio > Unio pictorum. Next base: position 833,173 of record JARLTB010000176.1, on the reverse strand, counting down.
CGATGTTAGTGGAAGAGTCAATGACAAATTCCCATTGCATGTTATTCTTGGCAAGAAATATGAATTTACCGGTTAATTCTATATTTTTTATACCAAGCAAATAAATTTGATATGATGGAGTAATTTTCATGATATTATTGTACATCCGTGACATAATTAAATTTTTTAGGTTCGGGTACATTTTGATAAGATGTCCGAGGTGGTTTTCATGCCATCCTAGTATTGTTCTGATTGAGCTGTTATATATATCAACAGCATACCCGGGTGAGTTTATCTCAATCGCAGATGATAGTGTTGGTTCGTGAACTGTTATAGCTATTTTTGATTTTCCAGTAATGAATTTTATTCTACGCTGACATTCATTAATGTGGTTTCCATGCAAATGATCGTGTTGGATCGTGTACACGCTATTTACAATATCTGTTCGCGTGTGAGGAATTTTAATTTTTTCGACTATGGATATCATCCTCGGTAGATCATCCTTGATAGCGTCGCTTGTTGTTTTAAGATCATCAAAATATTTTTTAATATCCACGAGGTTTGGTGTGGTCACCGGTGGAGTCCCAAAGAAACTCGAGATGACGTTTTTACGTAACGCTGTAAAACTCTTTACATGTTCAGTATAATTATAATCGAGTTGTATTAAGTCATCCATGGAGGTATTTGTCGATGAGAGCTTCGGTGAAGCCACCGGTGGTACACCAAAAAAAATCACCGATGGGGAGTTTAACTTCAATGACGAAATTTTGTATTCCTGCGAATTATTGATTTACTTGAGAATTAAATTTATCATCGAGTGTTTTTAATGATTCCTTCTTGAACAATTAATTGTCACCGAGTGTAGTTAATTGATCTTTGAACGTTGAAACAAGTACATCTGGTTTCAGTTTACCCTTATTAAAAAAAACCGCAATAGTATTTTCAGTTACATCGAGTTGTTTAACTGAAATATCATCCAGGAAAACATTATTTGTTTTCAATTTACCCTGTTTGTCTTCAAATACGATTATTTCATTTGGATCCACATTTGTGAGGTTAAGCATCTCGGATATTTCATCTTCGATTATTATTTTTTACATCACCGGCTGCAGATATTTCCTCGGTGGGTTTTTTTCAGGCTTGATAGAGATCTTCCCCAAATATCAATCATTATATTATAAGATCTCTCTAAAAAGCGATTATTCGTATATTCGTGTACGGTTGTATGGGGTGGTGTTCACAATGATGAAATAGCGTCGAGGACATTTAATACGTCTATGCCGTATACTGGTGGGTCGGTCATTTTCTGTGTTGGTAGCGTGGAGTACCAGATAGGAAGTTTTAATTGGCGTATATAACGCATAAACTCTTTAGGCGGCACTAACCCATATGACTCGAAATAAACAATTGCACGCGGATCAATCGCGTATGCAACCCAGTGAGTTAAAGGTCCGGTGCTGTTATCGAGATTAATGATACTCGTTTCAGCGTTGCTTGGTTGTTTTGGTAATTGATCTCTCATAAAAACACCTATACATTTTTTTATAGCGTATTTTTTAGGAGTATTGAGTAAATCAAAATTTGACATTTGAACTATTATTAGTAAATTGTTCCTGGTATTTTCAGGCTCTTTCCGGTGTACCATGAGTACGGAGTTCCTGGTAGTGTTAGACCCATTCCTGATCGTTTTTTTTGTATCATTTTCCGGTTGCTTTCTTTATTGCCATCACTGTCACTGTACCAACGGCTCCCAACGCGGCAGCTTTCGCCACCGCTAGGGCCGCGGCTGCAATCAGTGCTAGAATCGCAGCTAACATCAGGAATATACCACCGGATTTTATCATGTTTTTGATCGTGGCCGCAGAGAGAGTGACCTTAACACCTTTTTATCCTTGTTAGCATCATTGAAAAGTTTAAATTGACGAGGTGTCAGTGATAGTTTATTCTGACCACCAGACATTTGATTGTTTTAGCGATATCTTAGTTCCACATTTGCTATCTGAATCCGATTGTAATTTCTTAATTTGACCAGACGTCAACGTGACATTAACACGACTATATGAGATTGTATTTAATAACACATTGATCTAATTGTTTACATGTTTTCTACTGCTACATCAACTACCCTCATACGTCCACCAACACCTTCGAGGGGCATTGATTTGTCACTGAGAATGACAGCAACTGCTCTGTAAGCATCACCAGGAGTGGTTAAATGAGCTCGAAAGTGTCCGTCAACGACGGATTGTCTTGTTAAATCAAGATGTTCCAACGAAAAGTAATAAATTAGATATTGGTTTCTAAAATCCATATGTGATACTTGCAGAACGGTATCTACATTAGTATCGCGTCCCATAAATGTCAGCACCCGATGATACAGGCGTGCTATTTGGTTTTTATCGTAATTAAGTAAAATACCCTCGGATGGTTCCTCTTGACCATTTATGCTCAATGATACTTCATTAACACCCAATTGATCAAAGATCATATGACTGCGATTTTGTTAACCCACACGTGAAGTATACTGTAACGAAATAAATATATGACGCGGCGCAGCAACACCCTGTTTTCATGCCAAGTGCCACGTACATGTACCATTAACAGTGGATTGCATGGTATCTGTGGTCGTTGTTAGCCATGATAGCAATGATTTTCCTCCATGATCCATAAATGATAGTATTTTATCTTCTGCAATGATTGATGGAGTCATTACTGACATCCACAGAGAGAGTTGTGTTATATTTACAATACTAGCAGCAACATCAGCATCACGCCAGATTGCATCATTATCATCACCGTTTCGCACGAGTATTACTGTATGTTTCGCTCAATAAATGACTTTCCTAACATTTCTGCAAAATCCAAATATATGATGCAGCGGAATCGCCCATGAGTTTAATCTACGCGGTCTTTTCAACATTGCAACGGGTGTTGCAAAACCTAGGTTATAATCAGGATTGGTATTTATAATCATATCCTCGATAGCAACAGGAGCGGTAAGAACAGCAGGATTACCACCATCAGCATTATTACCACGATCCTTTGGTCGTCATTTTTCATACTGAACGTGATCAGTGTTATCATTAGCATCCTTAGAGAACATGATAGATGTACCCACTGATCTAGTATAATCATCAGAGTATCTAGCTAACCCCAATATTGTTCTGGCAACATCAACATCACGCTCTATGGATTCAATCACTCTTCCATCACTCATATATCTAGCGCTCTAAAATAGCGCCATGATACCATTATTGACAAAGACAATTTGGAAATTTGGGTTATCTGCATATGGTGGGTCATTAGCAGCATGATTATTTGTTACAATTTTAAATGCTTCCGTGGGTAGAAAGTATTTGCTGGTATCCTGGACCTGAAGTTCGATTCTTGATCGAATATTTGGTTGTACTGCATTATAGGAATATAATTGATAATCGTGGACAGAATCATCTTTGCCCACCTTTGCATTTAAATCGAACGCTGTGTAAGAGGACGATTTAAACATATTGTTATATATTTCGTGATCTAAATCGCGACATCGATGACTTTGTCAGGCCACTTCCCGCTATCATATTTGCAGTAATATTGTCCTGATCATTTATCCATGATGCTATGTTTTGATGACTGCGTTATTTATTATTTTACTAATACTCGCAGGCATAATCTCCGTAGATGGTAGTGGCCCCAATGATTTTCGTTTCTTTCGTCGCCGAACTAACGCTAATATTTTTTTTTTAGCGGCGGAAAATGCTTTCCCGGCAACCTCAGCAATGGCGCTAATGAACTTATCACGAATAACATCAATAGCTTTCAGTGATAATTGTTTTCCGATTGGTGCTATTTTGGGGTCCATTCTTGTAAATAATCCTGCAATGGTATTGCCGAGACCATCTCCGTAATACGCTCTATAAACAGGAAGTCGTGAATTTACAACATAGACCATAGATGGTTTGTTGTGGTTGTAGTGTATGATCATCTTATTTAAATGACATTTCTCTAATCGTAAAAATCCTACGGATTTTCAATTAGTCTTTGTGGCAGCCGTAAAAATCCCTAGGATTTTCATGTAGTTTATCAATAAACTCTCGATATACACCAATATCCATGACACCACCCTCAAATAGTTGTGTCAGCGGTTTCATTAATTATTTCCGGTGAGTTATTTCCAGCTCGTTTCCCTCCTACGAGCATTTCTAATCGTGCTATGTCCCCAAGAATATTATTAGGACAAAGAACTAGACCACTACCTGAAACACCGCTTGAATATCCAGCAGCAGTAGATTTTTTAGTTTTACCAGTTGCACCTTGTGTGGGATCAACTTCAGCTCTTATTTTTATTTCTTGGGGGAATTTTTCCTCATATGATGGTGGTGAACCCTTTTTCTTATCCTCTATTTTTTTAAAAATGTATTTGGTAAATTTATCATCTTTTTTATAGGTTCTCTCCATCGTGTTTTGCGACATATATTTTTCTGTACCAGGTATTAGCAGTTTGTATAGCTTCTCCATATCCAACATTTATATATTTTTCCCTTCTCTTTTTTGGAAATTTTTAGAAGCAAAATCAGCTAATTCATCATCAGAATTGTATTTAAATTTCATCCAACGCCTCTTTTGTAAATATTCGTTGAGATGTATATATTTTTTCCTTCGGAGTTTCCTCTTGTTCAGCTTGTTCTTGTTGTTGTTCAAGTCGTACAACTTCTTCTTCTTCTTCTTCTTCTTCTTCAATATCACCTTGATGTTGTTGTACAGGTAGGGGTGATGGGGTTTTGGTGTGATAACAAGGGTGATGCAGGAGGAGGTGGTGGTTGTGCAGCTATTATATCACTAGGAAGTGTTTTTAGGAATTTTTGTGTTTGTTCAGTTTCTTTTGCTATTTGTTGAAGTACAGGAAGAAGTATTTTTTCCCTCGTTGTTCCTCAGTATTATCTTCCCATATGGCTTTTCCAGTGGTGGATACGACTTTCCAGCTTGATGTAGTGACAGGCTTAAATAATCGTGCATTATCAGTTGCAAGGTCGGTTTGAAAGTTCTGTCTTGCTTGTAATTTGCTCCTAATAGAGTCCCATTAGGAATAAATCGCCTTATTGCAGCCAATCTCTCGCGGGCTGATATAGTTGTTAAGGATTCATTTACCATTATTGTAAAAATTCATAGGATTTTCTAATTCAAAATTCTGAGATCAACCACCCCTCCTAAATTTCACACAATATAGATGCGACATTACTTCCGTATTCATTGATTTAGTGCACAAATAAACCATACCTGTTCACGTTATCAATGGAGACTTTGTCTGGTGATTTCATCACTGGATATAGAATTTCAACTCCATACAAATTGTCAATAAATACTTCATTGTGTGTAATACCGGTATAGCCTATATTGAGCTTGCCTAATTCATATTTCTGTCAGTAACATGTAGTGGTTTGAAGGTAGTAGGGACGTTTAAGAAACAGACTCGGAAGAATGTATATTATTCTCTTTAATTATAATGTAAATAATTTTGATTTTATAATTTATTGTGCGCCTGATCTGATATTGATATCCGAGCTTAGCCCTGACCTTTTCAACCGCAGTGAATAACGGGACGAATTTATTTATGTCATTGTCATATACGAGATAGTCATAAATAGCGTGTTGAATTCGTTTTATAAATTAATAAGCCCTCGGTAAGACATACTTATTATTCTGAGCGCTATAACCAACATCTTGAAAATCAGAAAGAATCTGATTACAATCTAATTTATCTAATACTTGTATTTTATGACTTTTTAATTTTGATATCTCATTTTTAATGCTATTTATATTTTCGAAATTCATTATATGTTATGCCGCGTTTGGTATTTTCACGTTGTGTGATAGCTTGAATTATTGTGTGAATTATTCCTAGGATTGGAATCAATATAATCGATTACAAATCCATTTATGATCAATCCGTGGAAACACTCGTATATTATTCTGTGATTAAGATATCTTTTCCTCCCAGCAATAAATATACAAAATCCTTGATTATTCACAAAACGCACTAGTTTCCTCAGTCTGTGGTTTCTGACCATACCGTCACGAGATGCCTCATCATTGCTAATCAGAGGATGTGGTTGAAATTCTTGGTTCATTTATATATATTATTTGTCTAATTAATAATTTGGTTTAATTATTACTTGGGAATGTATCAATGTAGTCTTGATGTGTTCTTAAGATTTTGTCCATGACGGAGTCAAGGTCATTGATGGAGTTTTTAATTCGTTTATCATAAAAGCGTTTGAACTCTCTGTATCGCTTACTACCACAATTCAGACATAACTGTTATTTTCCTCTCACACCTACCCCACATTGTATACAAGGTAACGGCCCCAAACTGCCCCGTCGTACGCTTTGTGAATGATATACAAAGAATTCATTTCTGCATGATTTATTACAGACAGCTAATGATCCTATTATAAGCCATTTAAAATGATTCATTATATATAAATTCTTTATTTAAATACATGTTTTAATTATAAAATGGAGGAGTTCCAGAGATTATCGAAAAGTACGCCTTAGAAAAATACTAAATTTAATCTCGATAGAGTATCCACTGAGGTACCAAAGGTCTAATAAGTGATAGAAGCATGTTGGGTAAAATCGTTCAGGGATTTAATGAATTCAAGAGTGATGGTGCATCTCACTGTTGGTCAACATTTCGAATTGATGGTGGCGTTGATGCTACCATGAACGACGAAAGAGCAGCAGTGATAATCTCGCATCTTGACTGGAAAAATATTGTGTTAGAGTGAAATTCAATATCCGCTCAGAAGCTGGAAATTGGATTATACGCGACAAATTTGAACAAATTATGACAGAGAAAAAATGTCACTGTGAATCATGATTCCAAACCAGGAATTCTGACTGGAATTGACAAACCATATTACGAGAGATCCCATCCTGTAACCGCGGTTGTTTATGGGATCTATTCGCTAAATGATAAACCGAGTATTGAGAAACTAAAACCCATGAAACATTCGTCGTTGAATTGTGTAGCCGAACTAATAATAGAGCATTTTACAAATGCATTGAATGGAAACAAATTGACGGATCTAAGACGCAACAAAATAAACGAATGGGGTTTATCAGTTAGGGAGAGCGGCGCAGCAATTAAAGATATAGCCGAATTAGAAACATCATTAAGATTCTCAATAACCCTAATGACGATAACAGAAGCGGTATTACACGAATTGAAATATAAATCAAATAGAGCCCAATCAAAATTATTGACCATAATGCACACGCGCGGACCCCCGCGGTAACAATATTATAGCGAGATAGGACAATAAAATACTACACGGGAAATTTGTTTGATTTTATTCACGCGGAGAGTAAAAACGATCATGTGTCAGTGTGGTTATTTCAGAGTTTCAAAGACGAAGAGTGCAAATTTGATGAATTTGTATATCGTACTGAAGCTCTTCACGACGAAATGAGAAAACTAGCTAGTGATTTTGCGACAGAACACGACGAACAATTACTAACAAACTGTTTTACCGTTCCTTCAGTTGCAGCTCATTTTGTGAGTAAGAGAAATCAATGGAAACCAGCAAGAGCTGAATTTCTCCCAAATGTCCAAGCTAGTTTTGTTTGGGTTATTGCCATGGTGGATTATGGAATACAAAATATAACCACAAAAGTGTCATATCGGTTGATATGGTTGTGTGTTATCCAGGGAGTTTTCTCGGGTACGGAGAATGTTCTGAGTCTTTTAAACGATTTGGGCATCCCACACATGAGATGACCCGAGTTGCGATTAATTAACCAGTGCCCGAATATTATCTCACCGGATTCGCTCGTGTGGTATCATTTGAATTGGCTAAAGGACTTCATCCGTGCTGTTATGTTTGGTTTGGAAGACACATCTCTGAAAAACACTGGTTGCCAATAGTGTTATTACGGTATATGATTGTTTCTAAAATACTGATATCGCTGATTGTCAGTGAAGCAATTATATCATATCGGAAACAAACCGAGGTTTGGTTACCACAACTCGATAGTCTAGATAGTATACTCATCAAAAACAAAAAATAATTTCCTGATCTCGACGAAGAATATATCATTAGGTGGTCCAAAGAAATCTTCAAAGTTAGAAATAAACAAACAAAAGATCTCGGTAGAAGAATAATAGGTAAATTCACCCAGGGTGGAAAATAGAAGCATAAACGATATTATTGATGTTGAATACGACCTTATAATCGGGGATGCAGAATCTAGAGGTAAATATGTCAATCTTGTCCAATGGAACAAAATTCGGTACAATTGTTACTTACAACGACGCACTTAAGGGATTCTATACTGGCTTATGCTTCTATTAATTTGCTATCGATGATAAATAGATTTCCTGATACCGCCGTTAGAGTCGCCACTGATTCATTTTACATAGATGTAAAATATAAAGAAGCAGTGGCTAAATTCACAAATTCCAACGAGAATTGGGGATCAGGGATAATTAAAAAGTAAATATTTTGTGATTATTTTAAATCAGCAGATGTTACGATAGAAAATATTTACTTGAGAAATAATCAAATATCAGAATTATCTAACGCACCTTCGATATCCGATCAAATATGTAGATATAAAACCTACTACTTCAACGGTTGTGGTTGGTCATGGAAGACGACGCGTGCGATTAAATTATTTCGAGGGAAATCAAATATGATTGTGCCAACACCAACACATCGACTTGCAAGAGAGATGAAACAACGAGAAATTAATGCTTGCACTTATCACAATTTGTTTCGATGGAAAGGCGACGAATGGACTCCTGATCGAATCGGCGAGATATTTATTCCTGAAATCATTATTTCGGATGAGATATGCGGTGTCATTAGATGCATTAAAAAGGTTTCTCGATTGGTTATTGCTAGGGAAGACAAAAGTGATAATGTCTGGCGATCATGGTCAACCACCACCATTTGTCGGTTTTTCTCCACATAATTTTTTTGAAAAATTTTCTAGACTATTATGAAGAAATTAATACCGATCACAGTTCACTTGATAATGAATTACGCGAGTTCAAGAAATTAATCAGATTTCAACCGGATAGAATTCAGTGTGAAATAATTTCAGAAACCTCATTAAATGATTTTTGGGAAGTGTGGAGACCAAACAATTTGATAGTGGCAAGTAGAAAGATAGAGACACACTTCAGATGAAGTTATTTAGCACGCAAAAAGAAAACTTCGCAACATTTCCAGTGCCATTGTGTTATAGGCTTACATATACACGAAGACAAAATATTGAAGTTGATATTCCAGGACAAAGTGAAAAACAAATTATTGTGTTAAATGATATTGTGTTGGTAGATATTAGTGTTGTCGAAGATGCATTGCGTGCTGATAAATCCCCATGGAAACTAGGATACACAACGACGATACATTCTTCGCAGGAATTGACTATATCCGATACAATTGTTTGGATCGTAGATAATCGCATCGAGTGGTCAAATTTGGTTTACATAGCAGTTTCCAGAGTACGAAGAATAAATCAACTTCGAAAAATTGTCATAGATGATACTGATATTACAATCAGTGTCATTGTCAGCGATGATATAATAAATAGAAAACTCGCTGGTTTTAAACAGCAGGATAAAAATAAACGAGAATTTGATATTGATGCTGAATTTATAATTACGCCGAAGCAACAACAGAATAATCACTGCACGAGTTGTAATTGTATACTTAGCTGGTATTGGTCGGATAAAGATCTTCGCCAATTTACCGCAGACAGAAACGATAGCTGTGTTGGTCATACCAGAGATAATGTGATGTTAACTTGTCTTGAGTGTAACAGACGAAGAGGCGCAAGTTAAGACCACCCACTGGTAATTGAGTATCCTCGGGTATCACTTGTAATTGCTCTCGTGTAAATCCGCGCCGAGGAGCAGTTGAATCCAGTCTATAGATTGCTGGTCTACCCGTGGATCTTTTATGCGTAGTGACAATCCAAATAGGATCAGTAGCTCGTTTTATACCACCTTCAAGCTCTCCTGGTTCATATAAATACCTCACAGTGGTATTAACGAGTATTCGTTGTTTTCAAAAATAATTTTCCGGTTTTGTAAATTTATATACTTATTTTTAATCGCGTTGTTAGGTTACATATTAATTGTTCGAGAAATTTCATTATGTAGCGCGCTAATAACACCTGGTATCCAAATGAAGTTAACAATAATCGCAAAGTGTAAGGACCTTTCAGTCTGATTCCTATTTAAAATGAATGTTTGGTACAGTCGCTTTTGCATGCTATATTGTTCAAGTTTGACCAAAAAGGTGTTCCTTTCTTCAGAGATCCATCCAGCTGCCGTATATGAATATGGGACACCACCTACTGTTAGTTTGGTTGTTATTACAATCACACCATGTCTTACCGTATATGTTGTTGAGTTGCACGTTTAGTCTGTTTTAGTGACTTTTGAACATCGGTAATGCTGTGGAACGTTATATTAACGGATGCCTGATCCTGATTTAGCAATATCAGCAGCTATATAAGAAGCGAGTACCTACAACACGAAACCTGCCTCAATCATGTATTACACCGTTTCAGAAAAAACATAACTGTATTACCTGATAGCGACTAAACGCATTTATGTCGCTGTCACAGAATTAGGCGAAAATTGAAATGATTTTTGTTGTTTTTGAATTGCAAACGAAACTCACCATTTTCTTGATTTCGTCGTACACGCATTACCTGGGGTGATTAAGTGGCGTGTAACGATTTGCATGTGCCAATTTGTAATTTACATGAAATCCGAAATACTCGTTTTACGTGGTGCACGGCAAGCTCGATGTGATTTATGTTCACCTATTGAGAGTATATAAGGCGAAGGATTTCTCATTATTATTTACGGGAACCAAAATATCTAATCAAAGGATAGATAACCTCGTCTTGCAAATCTCCAGCCAAAGGGGTGAGTGTTAAATTTACATTTCGTTTTATTGTGAATTTTATTCAGATTATCATTTCGTATAATGATGCCTTTATTGCAATGAACGTGGAATATTTGGAATTACTAGTCACTTTTAGACTTTAAATGAAATATCGTAATCTACAGCTTAGATTATTTTTGAGACAACTATTATTAGTCTGGTTTTGTTTATTATAGCTGATTCCATCGTTGATTCCGGAGATCTAATAACATCGTTGATTCCGTAGATCTGATAACATCTGACAATCACTGTCACCGTCTGATTCCGTCGTTGATACCGTAGAAGTACATCACTGATAGCGCATCTAATAACATCGTTGATACCGTCTCTGATACCGTAGCTGCTAACGTAGTTGATACCATTTCTGATACCGTAGCTGTTAACACATCTGATACCATCTTTTGATAAACGTCTTTGATATCGTCTGATTTGTTGTGGGACATCTATTATTTGTTCTGGAACATCTCTGTATAAATATCTGAATGTGCTTGTGCCGTTAATTTGTGCAAACGGAATTGAAGTATCTGTCTGTGTGTCGAACTGTCTGTTCGTCAACATCTGTGTAACGTGTAAATATCCGGAAAGCTAGAAGTCCGAGTGTCGGAGCTGTCTTAGAGTTGTAAAACGTCCGGGTAGACATCTAGGGGAGTGAGGAACCGTTGGTTCTGGTAGATGTTGTATGCTGTCTGAACGTATAACTGTGGTGGATCCGTGTAGGGAAACGTCCGATAATAGTATTGGTCAAACCTAGGTTTTCGGGGAAACTGGGAGACGATTCAACTGTTGCTGAATCGTGCGGTTATACAGGGGAGACACATAGGTGTATTGAAATTGTAATATAATTTAATACATTGTTGTATTTGCATGCTTATGTCAGATCGCAATAATATTTCAAGTGATCACATAGATATCAATAAAAGCTAGCAACTTGATTGAATACAAGTATATGATCGTGCTAGTTATCGCAATCCATCGTGCGATATATAGTTTATCGTTTGTGTTTATTTTTTTCGTAAATCATACTTGCATTTATTTAACTTTCGTAAAGGATTCTTGGATCTGTGTATAATCCAAGTGATCCCTTTACATTTGTGATTCCTTTTGTATTGTTATTTAATTTGTTCATGTATTGTGAATGGTTGTGAGTGTAATTGTGGGTTGAGCGTATGAGTTATTGTGTTGTTACATCTGTATTTTTTTAATTTATAATTTATTACATAAATTTATATTTTCTTTCACAAATTGTGTTTGTATTGTTCATTTAATCTACCCTCCTCTCGGTAACAATTCTGTTACAGTCGCATAGACATTAAGTTAAAATGAAATAGATAGGGACCTACTGTTATGTACACTATGTACTAGACATATTGGAATGGTTAGTTGATAAGAAAAATGAAGGATTTGACTGAATTGCACAGGTGGCTAACATATTATTGGTTATTTTTATCCAATAGTACAACTGTAGAAGCGAAATTGTTTCAATAGGCCCTGGCGATTCAAGCCTGAAAGTGTGGAAATACAAGATTCAATGCCAGTTATGAAAAGTTGCTGAAAGCACAGCTGTGCCTTTTTAATTTTAAGCACAGTAATTAACACGCGATCTGATTGAACGTTAACAATTTTGGTTTGAATCCCTTTTGATTTCAATCCTGGCTGATTTTTTTTGCACTTGTGAAAAAGTATAGCTTGAGTGGTATTTGACTATTTTAGCAGGACACTGATACTTATTAACTCACTTGGGTAGTTATATGAATAAAAACTTATTGTTATAAAACGTTATCCCATGATTCACACAAGCAGTAAACCAGGTTTAAATATAAATGAATGTTAAAAACAACATAACAGTTGAAGAATGCACGGTAGTTTTAACATATGCCGTGTTTTCCATCACGTCCGCGCCGGTCTGCATTTCGATTCGTTAGAAGGGTATAAAACCTACCAGATCGCGTCTTTCACCACAGTATATAGCCACCTAACTTAGCGAGCGGAAGCAAAGGTGCCAAAAAGCGATATCCATGGCGTCATCACCACGATCTGTGGACTTTTGAATTTTAAGCACAGTAATTAACATGTGATCTGATTGGATGTTAACAATTTTGATTGCAATTTAGACTAGCCCACTACAACAAACGATCTACCATCACCAGCAGAGACATACAGACGTCTGTTTGTCTCATTCTTCCAGGGAAACTCGCCAAACTCGCTGCTAGCGAGGGAACGAAAGCTGTAACTAAATATACTAGCAGCAATAGCTAAACAGAAGTGTGTACCATACAGCATAGCAACGGCCCTTTTAAGGGCCATCAATATATCTGGGGGTAAAAATACTTGCCAAATTGCCATAATTGATTCTACTAGCTAGAAAACCTAAATGAACACGCTTACCAAAATGAACATATTATGATTATTGTTAATATAAGAAATCGTAACATAATTAAGGAAAATGATAATTTGAAAATATTAATAATGACTTTGTATTGCAACTAATGTTTAAAAAGCTCTAAGCACTTGCAAGATTTGAAAAAGTGTTATAATCTTAATATGTGATATCGTATTTGAAATTTTAAGCCAATTAACAAAGAGCAGGAAAAGTCAAATGTACACATTAGTAGCGACAATTAATGGCTTGAAAACTAAAGAATATCACTGACAGAATCGTGTTAACATAGTTTATGATGTACGTCTGTGTGAGAACAAAGATTTTCAATGCAAACTACAACATACAATCTATGCGTGTGTGTGTTAAAAGTCAGTGATTATGAGAAACCTTTGTCCCAAATGGGTATTTAATAGTCTGTTTATTAACTACAGGAATACATGTGAATTAAGGTGTACAATAATGCTTTGTAATCAAACAATCGTTGGTTCAAAACCATTGCAAAAAACAGCTGTTTGGTAAAATATGAAGCAAAGAATGTTTCATTACATTAATAATTGTGCCCTAATTATGTTTGTATGTAAAGAGAGGGACAAGGTCTTTCGTTGAAAAAAAACAAACCGGCGTTCTTCCAAGAAACCCACATGTCTACCGGCAGTGCAAGTTTTGACTGAGATATTTTTTTTCATCACTTCGAGCTGTTGTCTCTCTTACTTTCTCTGTCTCTCTCTCTGTCTCTGTCTCTCTCTCTCTCTCTCTCTCTCTCTCTATTTTGATCGATCGATCGATCAGATATCGTCGCGTTTCTGTAGCAAATCGGCAACACAGTCGGCGACTATTCAACCCAGTCGGCGACCAAAGTAAGACCCAGTTGGTGACTCTGCGACCATGTTGGCGACACAGTCGGCAACTCTGAGACCCAAGCGACTTATCCAGTCGACGACCCAGTGAATCAGTCGGCGACCACACGAAACCCAGTCTTTGACTCAGTGAAATACCAGCAATCCAGTCGGCTATCCAGTTGGCGACAAGAATCCAAAGGTAAGACGGTATCTCACTGAGGTAGAAATCTGTCCAATTCTGTAGAGCCAGTCCTCAGACAGATTCAGCTGGTTATCACCCCAAATACAAAGAACTGTCCTAAAAAACCCGAGATAGCGAGGCTCGGGATAATTTAGCCGAGGTAGTGTTTCCGCCATAAATGCTTACTTTGCAGGATATCTCCATTAATAACCATCGTATATATAAATACAAGTAAAATCACTTTCTACTGAATAGTAGAAACATCAGAAACCGTAGTTTACATGACGGTATTTTAGGTGATAGACTTATGGTTGCATCAGATTGATCTAGATGATGAATCTTATCGGATGTTTAGACGATTGCAGTAACCACGTAGAAAGAATTGGCCATTTTTTGCAGATGCAGGGACTTGATGACCTGACAAAGAAAATATTTTGATGGCATATATTTTTACAGTTGTTTACACTCATTATACAGATTTAATATAGTATAACTTAATTTATTGATTAGCTACGGAAATGAAATCTCTCTCTCTGTATATATATATATATATATATATATATATATATATATATATATATATATATATATATATATATATATATATATATATATATATATATATATATAATAATAATAATGGTCACTTAGAATACCAACAGAAACATGATCATTTATTCATTCAAGGACTGATTTAGTAAACTTTAAGATGAATCGTTTTGTGGTATTTCGAAGCTATTTGTATTTGAAATACAATTTTACTTTTTAGTGAAAGGTGAGAAACGTCAAACTGGTATTGTATAATATTCGGATACGATTCAATTTACATGATTATTCCAACCAATTTCAAGATGTTATATTGAAGTATGAGATTTTGAGCTACATTTATTGCAGGTCAGAAATCTGTTCATATATATTACATAGCACGTATTTTTCTAATATATGTGATATAAATATATGCTTTTTTTCGTAACGAAATATACAAAAAGCACCATAGCTGTAAAAAAAACCACCTACCCCTCTGACATTACCCCCTATCAGTTACCCCCTCAGTCGATTACATACACAAAAACATACCGTATATTACCCCCACCCCCACCCGCCATTAGCATAATTTAGAAATACAGATACAAAATCGAGCTAAAGCCAATACAGATAATCTGTACTCAATGCATAACATTGTTAATGACTTTGCGAATAGAGAGCAGTTTGATTACTTGCGTGGGATCACACATAGCATTCAGCTGTAATGATATAAATATATTTTATGGTACTATAACATTAAGATATAATGATTTTAATATTGAACATTCCAGGACAAGTATATGTTTTCAAGGCTGAGAGTAATTTATTTATTTTAATTTATTATTTATTCTTAGGGTATAACAATTATACGTTATATAGTAATATGGGGGAGTAATAAACCAGGGGGTAATATACTGAGGTGGTACTTGATTGGGGGTAATGGCAGTGGGGTGTTTCAGGTGGTAATTTCCTAGACCCAATATACAGTAACCAGAATACCAGAAGCAACAATATACTAAATAATGAAAATGGAATATTAATAATAATAATATTAATAATAATAATAATAATAATAATAATAATAATAATAATAATAAGCATATTACTATTATTTTATTATGGGTTATTAAGGCAGATAAATGAAAGAGTACTGTGAAATCTGTATTAAAAAGAAAAAAACATAGTTTGTCTCTTAACAACAAGAGAATGCCTACGCAAGAAAAACACAGAAGGTACTGGAGAGTATGAAACTGACAGTACGAGCGTTTATTATTGTACGCATCTTTCCTAGAGATGGACTTGGGATTGTTGAAATAAGTTTGAAGGAGGTTATGTTTCTCATCCAGCAACGTCTTGAACTCGTCGCAGCTCTCGTCAAACATGTAAACAAAATCAGAGGAAAATCCAGCTGCAAACCAACGTTAATGGTATTTATCTGCTTGCGGTGGCCCGTGTCGTGGTAATGTGCCAATAGTATTTTGTTGAATTACAAAAACACAATCAAAGAATTAAATCCTTATTTTAAATGTCACTACAAATTGCATTGACAAAATTAGAACTGCAAAGTACAATCACCAACGTTTTTAGTTTTTTTTTTTAATTTGATGCTAGTAATGTAAGTATTGGTGGAATATTGATAGTAGAAATCAAACATAGGGGAGGATTAAACACAAGATTATTCAACAATCGAGAAGGAAAGTCTGGCTTTGATATTGGCTTTGTTACACTTTGAAGTGGATATTAGTACTGCTCCTACCCCGATTATTGTATTCTGTGATGACATCATTCTATTTGATGTTTGGTCACTGTGTGGCACTTTTCATGACACAGTAAACTATATACAACATGTACCAATATTTTAAAAACATGTTCTTCTGAAACGTCTTATTAATGTATAGTGTCCATTTTTTCATTTCATTACATGGATGAAATATTTCAAAAGTTGAAAAGAAATATCAATTCCTCTTATATTTTTCGGCTTAAGATGTAAGAAGATTCATGTAAATAATTGATACTATCTAAATAATTATTAGTATTATTGTTATTATTGCTTTGTATTTATTTATCCTCTCCTGTTTATAGTTATTATTCATCTTTCTTCCTATTTTATCATAATATTTTGTATTATGTTTGATATAGAAGACTCATGTATCAAAGTTAAAAATTTCACTGCACAAGAAAATACAAGAAGATCGATATTTCTTTGCCTTACTGCCAATATGATAGGCATTTAAAGTGTTACTCATCTCATTTCATGTCTGTCAGTCTGTCTGTCTGTCTGGCTAACTTGCATAGTTGTGCAATTAAGTCTTTATTGACGGATTTATGTTCAAGAAACACAATGTTAATAAACCATTGCATCATTGTAGCTGTGAAGTGAGTTGACATTTTGTAGAAAAGTTTCAGCAATTATATATGTCCATGTATATGCTAGCTTTAAATGTATATTCAGTAATGGATGATATAAAATAGTGAAGACATCTATTGACTTGTGTTTATTTCACATTATTAAAGCATGCGCTTGAGCAGACATAAACATTAAATATAAGTTGAAACAATTAACACATCAACCACATCACACTATGTAAATGTATGTACTGTACATCCATTTATTACGTCAATTTCCTGAAGAATAAATATAAGTTAAAAAATTAACACAACAACCACATCACACATAAATGTACTGTACATCCATTTCTTGTATCAATTTCCTGAAGAATAAACTGCAAGTTTAAGCAATCAACACAACCACATCACACTATGTACATGTATGTACTGTACATCCATTTATTGCATCAATTTCCTGAAGAATAAATATAACTTTAGACAATTAACACAACAAACACATCACACTATGTACATGTATGTACTGTACATCCATTTATTACGTCAATTTCCTGAAGAATAAATATAAGTTAAACAATTAACACAACCACATCACACATATATGTACTGTACATCCATTTATTGCATCAATGTCCTGAATAAATCCCTAACCTTTGTTTGCCTTGATTCTTTGGAGGATCAGTCTGCAGTGATTATTTATAATGTCCATAGATTCTCAAGGGCTTCACTATTGTGTTTTTTGTCACTGGTGAATGTTGCTGACATCTCAAATCATGAAATGAGTGTTGCTATGCATTTCTTGGCTTGGTTGATGGTATTATGTCTTTTGCCTCTTGGTCATGGATGATTTAATCAGAGTGTTACAATATGGTCACGCTACTTAGTTTTTCCACTAGATTATGAGCAATCAGAGATTGATAAATTGGCAAACCTCCAAAATTGCATAGGTGTACCTGTTGTCCTACTGACTGCATGTTTATATACGCTTTTTCAAATTTTCTTATTTTTGGAGAGATTTTCTCCAGATAATTGAGACAAGTAATAATAATTTAACACTTTTGCCAACAAATTTGAATTCCGGATCTGGAATGTAGATTTCTTGACTAACAAAGTAAATTAAAGTTTAGGAATTCCATTCCCATTCAGTTAGGTCCGGATATCAAGGTTTCCGGATAAATGTAATCCAGATTAATTAGGCTCCTCTGTAGTAACATTCCTTGTTGTTTATTAGTGGTATATAATCTAGATTGTAAATTAAATAAAAGTGAAAAGTACAACAAAAAGTTTAAGTTAACTGAACACAAATGTATTTTTTTTAAGTGACAAAGTGCACATTTAGGAAGTACCTCCCCAATGATTTATCAAAAGTTCATAAGTATAGAATGTTTCAGATGATTCAAATAGTCTTGAATTTCCTGATTGACCACAATGATGCAATCCAGAATGTCTTTGAAGAATTCTCTGTGATTCCAAGATAATGTTTTAGTAACAACAATGGATAATTTCAATACAAAATTCATCTTGAACACAACTCAAATGTAAAAACTGATAAGAAATGGATTTCTGAGAAATAAGATCGAAGATAAGAAATATCTGCTTATCAAATCCCTATTTGTAGACATTTGCATTTGACCTAGTCATTTAAATGGAAAATCCTAATCAAATTTGTAAACAGTTGTTTCTATACTGTTCTGAACTAACAAAGTGATTTCAACATCTTTTGTACAACTTACAATCATGGACAAATGTTAGCTATGCGAATATGATGTTTACAAACGACCCTATTAAATGTACAATCTACAATCATGGACAAATGTTAGCTATGTAAATATGACGTTTACAAACGACCCTATTAAATTTACACTCTACAGTCATGGAGAAAAGATAAGCAAGCATTATAGATGTACAAAACACTGTCATCTTACCAAGCTGATTAAATAAAGATATACAAACCATCTAACCAAGATGGTTATTTGCTATGTATTAGTCAGCAATATTCATAGTAAACTATTTCTGACATCATTTTGATTAAAACATTCGTATTATGGTTGTTTTAATTCTTTTTATTCATTTGTATTCATTAGTCTACATACTGCCAACTTCACTTTAATTAAAAAAATCAGTTTTGATTAAATCATTTAACTGTGACAACACCTGCATAGGTAGGATCTTTTGAATTAGGCTTAGACTCTTTTAAATTACGCTTTTAAATTGTTGACGTTTTTAATTTAGGCTTTTAAAATTGTTGACTTTGTTCAATAGATATACTCTTGGATCTCCTTTCAACAGTTTATCAAGATGACAAGGGCAAAAATATCCTTGGACAAATCAGTTAATGAAGTTTACTATTGTTTACCCTGAAATATGTGCCCCTATCTCAAGGCTTTGAGGACATTATAATTCTCTGGGAATCCCCTGCACACATCTATGGTTTCTCTCTCACTTGTCTGATGTTAAGGAGAATTTCCATGTTTAGTTAAGGTTACAGGGTTCTCTACCATCGTCTGCACTAAGACATCAGGTCTCAGCAGCTTGCTATAGGGATCACTCTCCTGGCCACATTCGCATCCACCTTCGATGCTGGAGTGGTACAAGTGGCTTTTACATGGCAGTTAGGTTGGCCTTTAAGTTAAAACACTGGTGGCCATTTTAGACCCTTTTAGCAGTTTTTTTCGATCTGCTGAAAGTGGATTTTATTTACAAGCTGCCTTTCAACGTTTGTTTGAGGCAGTTGCAAAAGGATGTAGGTATATGTTTTTTTGTGTCCATGACATTATCAGAGATGTTTATCCAAAATAAAATAATATAGCAATTTGTACACTTGCAATCGATTAACTCTTTCCCTTGATGTCATCACAGAATACAATAATCGGGGTAGGAGCAGTACTAATATCCACTTCAAAGTGTAACAAAGCCAATATCAAAGCCAGACTTTCCTTCTCGATTGTTGAATAATCTTGTGTTTAATACTAACCAATTTTTGATTTCTACTATCATTATTCCACCATTACTTACATTACTTGCATCAAATTTAAAAAAAAAAAACTTGGTGATTGTACTTTGCATTTTTAATTTTGTCAATGCAGTCGCGCGCGTGTGTGTGTGTGTGCGCGCGTTAGTAAGATTTTTAATATAGCTTTAACATTTTTTAAAATCTACTCTGCAGTTTGGCAGTTTATAGTGAAGTCTAGTACTGGGGCATCATGCCGCACAGGTTACTTGATATCCCGCCCAGTCACATTGTCCTGACACCAGACAGACCAGTCCTAACACTAACTTCTTAATGCTGAACGCCAAGTAAGGCAGATGTTAGTACGATTTTTGTAAGTCTTTGGTATGACTCGGCCGGGGTTCGAACCCATGACATACCGCTTTGGAGGTGGACGCTAGCCACCGGAGCGGTTCAATACAGTTGTCGGTCTTCGGCATTGCAAATGAGCCTGTTTTGGTGACACTGTTCACTCATGTATAGTGAGCAAACATACGAAAAGTATTAGATCTGTAAAAGACTATTCGATTTACAGATACGTTTACTTGTATGAAATCATTCTCCAATAGAGGATTCATCCTGTTGTTGTAGAATCTACAATTTCAGCTTCATGGTAGTCTTTATTTGTTTGTGTTGAAACATCTGGAAACAAGTGTTCGTGTTCGCATAATAATTGCTTCAATTTTTCTATTCTTGTGGTTCTTGATATGAAAGATTATGGTCCGGATTGCTTAATATAGTCTAAATTCCGAAGCAGTATCAGTGTCTCTTGGGCAAATGTAGTCTGACGGATCCTATCAATCTCCGGACCAAGTAATTGCCAGCAGGGGATGTAGTACATCGTCCAACTGCGTTAGTTTCTCCACTCTGGTTTTGCTTTTAGTGTTTACTCCCTTAGCCTTAGGCTAACCAAAGCCGACCTGCAAGACAGCAGGAAACTCGTATATGGGAGGGTGCGTCCATTTCCCGAGCAAATAAAGCATCTGCCACTGCTCATAAACAACAGCACAAACAGTGACAGCTATGTCAAAGATAAGACCCATCTGGAGAGACAAGTATTCGGTCTGAAAACTAAAATCAGACTATTGAGAGTGTTACGTGCTTAGGCTCGAATAAACAGTAACATAGAAAGAGCAGCAGAGAGGGTGAACCCTACAACGTTTTGAGACAAAATTTTGATTGAAATCCTAAAACGAGCCGTCCTATAATCTCATTTTTACCAAAAAAAGGGCGAATCCTACAACGTTTTCAGACAAAAAAAATTGATTGAATCCTTAAAACGATCCGTAGGATTTCGTTGAAATCTACGAAATCTCATTTTAACTAAAAAAATGAAAACGAAGATTTTTACGATTTTTTAATCAATTTTGGTCGCAACTTGTTGTCATCCACCCTCTCTGCTGCTATGGGTTAACAAAAAATAATAAATGATTTTAACCGAATATTTGATCCAGTCCGATACGATATCGTGTCCGAGGATCATGCAAATTTATTGTTGCGAATCCGTGTGGTTTTGACTGAGCATGACTAAAGAAATCTCGAAATTGATTGAAGTCCATATCAGAACACCATGTCTGCCAAATATTTCGTAGCGTATGTGTATCAACGCCGTTGAATACAGAAAGAATATTGCAGTTATCTCTGATGACTTTTGGAACCTGAGTGTAGCGTTGAGTGACATATATCACGTCAGTGTTTTTGTGACGCCCACGGGAAAATATTCTAGCAGGATTTTTTTGTTTATCCAACATTATATCGTCGTATACGACTAAATTGTTAATATCTCCATCAATATCATCAATGCTCGGTGCTTCATCGATATCGGTTATAAACTCAATAATACCCTCTCCGGATTTTTCTACCGCGCTGTCGTTAAAATCTTTTAGCACTTCATAACATCGTTGATCATCTACGTTAGGGGCAATTAAATACAACTTATCCCACTTCATCCATCTCATTATTAAATTGAGCAACAATTGCGTTTTACCGGATCCAGATGGCCCGATTATAATCATCCGGATAGAGTTTGGTAGCGCTGCATGATGCTTAATTGGTTCTCTTGTTTTAGTCGCTGAAAAATCAATTATATCCATATTTCTATACATAAATTATGGATCTATATTGTGTGAAGTGCAAAACGCGTACTGGCACAGATGATGTGACGACAGTTACAACTAAAAATAACCGATCAGCGCTTTCTGGTAAATGCATGCAATGTGGTACAAAGAAATTTAGATTTGTGTCTATGAAATCTGATTTAAAAAAAAACGAGGAGGTGATATCGCAGCCAAATTGGCAAAGCTCCCTGGAACCCCATGGGCAAAGTACCCCGGAGAAAAGCAAATCCCAGGATATAGCTACTGTGGACCGGGAACCAGACTTGATATCAGACTCAATAATCAAAATCAACCCAACCCCGGTGAAGAACCAATAAACGCCATTGATAAGGCCTGTCACCTTCATGATGTTGCTTATAAAAGCAGCAATCTGCAACACAGACATCTAGCAGATGTGAAATTAATTCATGCGTTAAATGCTATTCCTGATAAATCCTTCAAAGAAAAATTGGCTTCATTTTTGATAAAATCGGCTATGAAAAGCAAATTGATGTTAGGTGCCGGTAATTAATAATATGGAATCAATTTATTATTCCCCAAGAGGATACTGGAGGGGTAAATCAGCAGTCCATAAACTCGCTAGCGCTGCAAAAGTGAAAAAAACCACTGCGGCTAATTGGTTATCCAAACAGGCACTATGGCAAATTTATCTACCACCGCCTAAACAAATTCAATTCTCGCATTTTGATGTGACCGCTCCTAATGAAGTTCATCAGGCTGATATATTATTTCTGCCACATGATCGTGGTTACAAATACGCGCTAACCGTAGTTGATATTGCAAGTCGATACAAAGAAGCAGAACCGTTAAAAACAAAATCAGCCACTGAAGTCGCTTCTGCATTTGAAAGGATTTATCGACGAGGTCCTCTGCACTGGCCAAATCTATTGCAGGTTGATCCTGGCAAGGAATTTCAGGGTGCAGTGTTATCTACAATGAAAAATCATAATGTCACCATACGACGAGGGCATACTGCGCTACATCGCGATCAGGCCATTGTAGAACGATTTAATCGGACGATTGCTGAGCGGTTATTTGGATATCAATACGCAAAAGAATTCATTCAAGAAAAGCGATCCCGTGAATGGGTTAAAAGATTACCATCTGTGATTACTGCACTGAATAACGAGATTACTAGAACAATCAACATGAAACCTATCAACGCGATTAAAAAGAAGTCAATACCCGTACAACCACAAAAAGATTTCAAAGAACCAATTCTTGGTAGTAATGTCATTGTGAGGTACTTATACGAACCAGGAGAGCTTGAAGGGGGTAGAAAAAGGGCTACTGATCCTATTTGGAGCGTCACTACGCATAAGATATCTAGTATAACACGATCAACTGGTAGACTTCCAGTCTATAAACTGGATTCAACTGCCCCTCAGCGGGGTTTTACTCGACAACAACTACAAGTGATTCCTGACGATACTCAATTGCCACCGCATGGTCTTAACTAGCACCGTTGCGTCTATTGCACTCAAGACAAGTCAACATCACATTATTTCTGACATGACCGAGGCTGTTATTTTTTCTGTCTACGGTGAATTGGCGAGGATCCTTATCCGAATACTGCCAACGCATTATACAATTGCAACTCGCGCAGTGATTATTCTGTTGTTGTTTCAGCGTAATTATTGATTCAGCATCAATATCAAATTCTCGTTGTTTTTTTTTTGTCCTGTTGTTTGTAACCGGAGAGTTTTTTATCAATAATTTTAACATCAATATCATCCATTGTTGTGTCATTATCATCGAAAACAACTCTTCGAAGTTGATTTATGTTTCGTACTCTGGATACTGCGAGATAGACTAAATTCGACCATTCGATGTGATTATCCACCATCCAAACAATTGTATTCGATATAGTCAATCCCTGTGAAGAGTGTATTGTTGCTGCGTATCCTAGCGTCCACGGGGATTTATTAGCACGCAATGCATTTTCGACGACGCTGATATCAACCAGCACAATATCATTTAATACGAGAATTTGTTTTTCACTCTGTCCTGGAATATCAACTTCAATGTTCTGTTTTCGTGTATCCGATGGCCTATAACAAAGGGGTACTGGAAGCGTTGCAAATTTTTCTTTATGCAATTCAAATAACTTCATCTGAAGTGTGTCCCTGACTATTTTTCTACTTGCAATTATCAAATCATTTGGTCTCCATGTTTCCCAGAAATCATTCATTGGAGTTTCTGAAATCACTTCACGCGCTATTTCGCATTGGAT
Source organism: Unio pictorum (assembly GCA_030141615.1). Classification (NCBI taxonomy): domain Eukaryota; kingdom Metazoa; phylum Mollusca; class Bivalvia; order Unionida; family Unionidae; genus Unio; species Unio pictorum. Next base: position 808,626 of record JARLTB010000176.1, on the reverse strand, counting down.
TCTATCCGGTTGTAATCTAATTAGCGTTTTGAATTCTCGTAATCGTTCATCAAGTGATCTATAATCAGTGGTGATTTCTTCATAGTAGTCTACAAAACCCCTTAGCCATTCATGTGGAGATGCACCGACAAATGGTGGTGGTTGGCCGTGATCACCGCACATGACGACTTTTGTGTTTTTGTTTAACAACCACTCAAGAAATGTTTATAATACATCTAATGACACTGTGCATATTTCATCCCAAATGATGATTTCAGGAATGAATTTATCACCCATACGCTCAGGAGTCCATTTGTCACCCTTCCATCGAAAGAAACTATGGTAAGTACAAGCATTTACCCCTCGCTATATCATCTCTCTGGCGAGTCTGTGAGTCGGTGTTAGCACAATCATGGTTGACCGACCAAATAATTCAATTGCACGAGTTGTCTTTCCTGACCCACCACAACCGTTTAAATAAACTGTTTTATATCTACAGATTGGATCAGATACCGGTGGTGCATTAGAAAATTCTGATTGAATTTCAATACGGTTACAACAAAGATATTTATCATCCATGGCAACGTCTGCGGATTCACAATACTCATGTAGCATCTCCTTTTTAAATCGCCAACGCTCCCAATTTTCTTCGGGATCTGTGAATTTAGCTACAGCTGATTTGTACTTACTGTGTATATACATCGAATCAGTGGCCACTCTAACCGCGGTATTAGGAAATCTATTTATCATCGAAAATAGATTAATAGAAGCATAGGCTAGCATTGAACTTCTCAAATGTGTGTACTGGGAATTATATCCATCACAGTAGGTAACAACCGTACCCATTTTCTCACCATTAGATAGAAAAGCATCCTTACGGGATACAAGTTTTCCCTGTTTCATTAAATCCGCTACAATAAAATCGTATTCAGCGACATCTGTGATTAACCGCGAAGAATATTTTGCGTTGTCGTATCGTCCACCCTGGGTAAATTTACCGATTATTCTTCGTCCAAAATCTTTTGCTTGTTCTTTTTTAATTTCAAATAACTTCTTAGACCAATTTATGATTTCTTCTTCACTGAAATCTGGGAATTGTTTTCGTAGTTCGTTGATTATACGATCTAGATCGGGTTGTGGTAGCCAAACTTCTTTCTGAGCTCGATAGCATATAATAGCCTCGGAAACAATCAACGATATTAGCATACCACAATCAATCATATATCTCAATAGCACTATTGGCATCCAGGCCTTTTCAGATAGATGTCTACCGAGCCAAACAACTACACGGATGTAACCCTGTAGCTAATTCAAATGATATCACACGAGCGAATCCGGTTAAATCAAAATCAGGTAATGGCCCATTAATCGCAACACGAGTCATTTCATGCGTGGGGTGTCCAAATCGTTTGAAGTACTCAGCGCATTCTCCATACCCGAGAAAACTTCCGGGATAACACGCGGCTATATCAATTGAAATCATTCCATCACGTGAGTATTTCGTATTCCACAGTCCTCCATGACCAAATTCGACGCAACTCAATTTAACATCCTCGAGAAAATCACTTCGTGTTGGACGCCATGAGTTTTTTTCTCTTGCGAAGTGAGCTACCACTGATGGAATAGTAAAACTATCCGTGAGTAGTTTTTCATGGAAACTCTCCGGTGAAAAATCACTAGCGATTTTTCTCATTCTGTTATCTAATTCTTCAACGCGATATAATTCACCATTTGGTTTTACAAATTGATCGAATCCTATTTCGGGATCTTCATCACTTCTAAGTAACCACACTGACACAGGATCATCCTTACACAACGCACGAATAGCATCAAATAATCTCTCTTCATAGAAAACATCCCCGACGAATTCCGGGGGGATATATTTCACGGTTCGTTCTCGTGGAAATACTGTTACTGCAGGTGTCCACGCGTGTTTGTTATGATCAATAATCTGTATTGGTGCTCCATTTTTGTTATATTTCGGTTCGTATAAAACCTCTCCGGTTATCGTCATAACTGTTATTGGAAATCTTAATGATGTTTCTAATTTAGCTATATCAGAAATCTTTGCACCATGCTGTTTCACTGTCAGTTCCCACTCGGTTATTTTCCTACGTCGCAGATCAGTTAGTTTATTTCCTCGGGATGCATTTGTGAAGTGCTCCATTACCCGTGTTGCTACACAATTAAGCCCTGACGAATATTTCATAGGAGCTAGTTTTGCGATATCGGGTTTATCATTTAACGGATATATCCCATAAACCATTGCTGTTACGGGATAAGATCTTTCGTAGTATGGTTTGTCGATTCCAGTTAGAATTCCTGGTTTGGAATCTCTACTCACAATGACAGCTTTTTTATTCTTGAGGATTGGTTCAAATTTATCCCTAATAATCCATTTGCCATCGACTTCAATAATGAATTTGATTCGGAAAAAATACCGTTTTTCCCCAACACGTGAAATTATCACTGCTGCTTTTTCATCATTCATGGTAGCGTCAACAACACCATCAATTCGAAATGTTGACCAACAATAGGATGCTCCATCACGTTTGAATTCATTAAAACAGTCTCTGATTTTACTAATCATGGCTTTATCAAGAATTGTATTCTTTGGTGTATTAGAAACTATATCGAGATTGAATTGAGCATCTTTCCAGGGGTAATCTCTCTTGGACGTTTTTTTTGGTTTATCGAGATTAAATTTGTTACGTTTTTTTGGTTTATCGAGATTAAATTTAGGATTGATTTTCAATAATCTCTTAAACTCTTTCATGTTTCCGTCTCTTGGACGTTTGTTACGTCTTTTTGGTTTATCGAGATTAAATTTAGGATTGATTTTCAATAATCTCTTAAACTCTTTCATGTTTCCGTCTCTTGGACGTTTGTTACGTCTTTTTGGTTTATCGAGATTAAATTTAGGATTGATTTTCAATAATCTCTTAAACTCTTTCATGTTTCCGTCTCTTGGACGTTTGTTACGTCTTTTTGGTTTATCGAGATTAAATTTAGGATTGATTTTCAATAATCTCTTAAACTCTTTCATGTTTCCGTCTCTTGGACGTTTGTTACGTCTTTTTGGTTTATCGAGATTAAATTTAGGATTGATTTTCAATAATCTCTTAAACTCTTTTTCAGCATTGAATTCAGCATTTTTCGAAGGCGTTTTCCTTAATTCCTTCATTCTATAATTAAAACAAGCATTTAAATGAAAGATTTTTATATAATGAATCACTGCAAGTGGCTTATGATTGGATCAGTTATCCCGTGTAACAAATCATGCAGAAATGAGTTTTGTGGGTATCATATGCAAAGCTATCGTCGTGGAAGCCTTGGTCCGTTACCTTGTATTCTATGTGGAGTTGGGGTTAGGGGGAAATCTCAGTTATGTCTGAGTTGTGGTGGTAAACGATATAGGGAATTGAAGCGTTATTATGATAAAAGAATAAAAAATGGACAATCAATCAGAAATTATGACCCTGACGCTGACAAAGTCAGTATTCTTGACGCTGACAAAGTCAGTATCAAGGATAAAATCATAAGAACTCCTCAAGACTACATCGAAAGATTTATCATTAAACCAAACAATGAATTAGACAAACAATAGTATAATATATAAATGAACCAAGAATTCAGACCACACCCTGTGATCACAAATTATGAAGCATCCAGTGATGGTGTTGTAAGAAACCGCAGACTGAAGAAACCAGTTGGTGATGTGAATAATCATGGATATTTGATGTTTGGTGCTGGAAAGAAGAAATATTACTGCCATCGTTTCGTGTACGAGTGTTTCCATGGATTGATCGAGGATGATTTTGTTATTGATCATATCGATTCTAATCCAAAGAATAATTCTTTATCAAATCTGCAGGCTATCACACAAAGTGAGAATTTGAAAAGAGGAGAGACTGGAAAATACTCGAAAAAAGCGAGACCTGTGAAATCTTTGAATACGATAACTAACGAAGAAAAAATATTTCAATCAATGAATGAAGCCGGTAGGCACTTCGATATTTGTATATCCTCAGTACGAAAAGTTGCAGAGGGAATTTATCGATCTGCGATTTCAAAAAAGACCGAACAAAAAATTAAATTTAGTTATGTCTAATGCGTCATATTTTTCATTTAGAAATATATCATTATTATAGAATAATGAATTCTGAAAACATGAATAGCATTTTATCCGAGATTTCAAAATTGAAAAGTTGGGATATTGAACTATCAGATGGGTTAAATTCTGATCAAATCATGTCTGATTTTCAGGATATAGAATACGGAGTTAACAACAATAAATACATGCTGCCAAAGAAATATGCACTCATCAAAAGAATTCAGAATTCTATTAAGGACTCTCTCGCATTTTCCAGTGACGTAAGTGTGTTCGCTCCGTTGTATACCATCGTAGAACGAATACGAAAAGAATTGGGGTACGAATACGAATTGAAAAAGGAGGTTAATTCTAAAGTTAGAAACCTACGGGCGTTAATTCAAGAAAATGAACAATTTTGATTGACCGACTAATTATCATTATTTGATTGACCGACTAATTATCATTATTTGATTGCCCGACCATTAATCATTTTTTTTTTTAGCCGACCCTCAAGGGATGTCAAAAATCGATGGTGTTAGGTCGGGATTGAAAAATTGTTTTACAATTGAAAAATTGTTTCTGATTTCAAATAATGGTCAATGAAGCATTAACGACCCGATTGGCTCGTGAACGACTGGATGCAATCAGGAGATTTGTACCAATTCGTGACTCTGTACGGAATAAACTACAACAACGACAGAGTCTTCAGACTGATTTTGCTGCGGGATCTGAAGAATTGTTTAAACCAGTAACCACAGCAACGAAACAGATAGTGTCAACAATCTCTGAAGAAGGAAAAAAACAAGAAGAGTCTTTTCTTCCTGTGTTAGAAAAAATAGCAAAAAGAACTAAACAAACAAAAAAATCATTGAAAACACTTCCTCAGGATATATCAACCGCTTCAGAACAACAACGAGAACTTCAAGAAGATATCTCCCTACCCGAATTTCAAGAAAAAGGGGAGGATACTACTAGTGGACGAGTTGCATTCAATGAAAAACTTCTTCCCGGTAAATTAGATGAATTGAGAAATAAAAAATTTGATTCTATGGAAGAATTAGCCGAATTTGTCACTAGGAGTTTTCATCAGAGAAGAAAATATATCCACGGTGATTATAATCTCCCTCCTAAAAAAGATTGGTATAAGGGGTTATATCGTATACTATCAGGTTCCTCTCAAGCAAAAGGAGATGATAAAACATTTCAGGAATATATGGCAGCAATAAAAAAAGCTGAATCATCTATAGGGGGGGAGCAATCGGATACCGGATTTCTTAGACTACCAGAACAATCAAAATTTATTGATATAACACAATCCCCCCAACAGATGAAAATAACGAGAGAAGCTGATCATGAAAAAGGTGCAACCGGTATCACTGATAAAACCAAAGGATTTTCAAAAACAGGCAGTGGTTTAGTTGAAAACTCTTCGAGGGAAAATCCTTGGATTTCATGTCCTGGTAGTGTTCTCAGTGATATATCACGATTAGAAGTTCTTGTAGGAGGATTCCGAGCTGGAAATAACTCACCGGAAATAATTAATGAAGCAGCTGATATCTGTAGACGATTATTTCAGGGTGGTATCATAGATATCAGCACATATCGAGATTTCATTGGCGAGTTAGTGGAGGATTATCACAGTGATTAATCACCGAGAGTGAATAAAAACGCTAGCGTTTCCAATTGAAAAATTGTTTCTGATTTCAAATAATGATCATACACTACAATCATGATAAACCAACCCCCGTCTACGTAGTTAATTCACGGTTTCCGGTTTATAGAGCATACTACGGAGATGGTTTAGGCAATACCATTTTAGGGTTATTTGCGAGAATGGCTCCAAAAGTGATGCCGTTGGCTAAACAATTAGGAATGAAAGCAATTGATGTTATTCGTGATAAGGGTATTGGTGCTGTTGGAGATCTTGCTGAAAAAGCGTTTTCAACTGCGAAGAATAAATTAACATCATTAGTGAAATCACGGATGAAATCCAAAGGATTTTCAAAACCGTTACCGTCTACAGCGGAAATGCCTGCAAGTGTTAGTAGAATTATAAATAACGCAGTAGATGAAAAATTAGCGTCGATGGTTTTAACCCCCGACCAAAGCAATATTGAAAACATGATAGCAGGAAGTGGCTTTAAAAAACTACGACGATGAAATGGGAAATCGCGATTTAGACTCTGATAAATAGAATAAAATGTTCAAACAGTCACGTGATCCAGCATTTGATATAGACGCCCCAGTTGGCAAGGATGATTCTGTACGCGATTATCAATATTACGCCTATCATGCCATAGACTCAAATAGTCGAGCAAGAATTGATCTTCAAGTCCATGATACCAGTAAATACTTTTTACCCGCTGAAGCGTTTATTGAAGTAGAAGGAGAACTTGTAACAGCTGCTGATACTCCTGCTTTACCAGCACCGTATCCAGCTGGTACTCAAGTCGGTTTTGTCAATAATGGTATCATGGCGCTATTTGAGAGTGCTAGATATCTCATTGATGGAAAAGAAATCGAGTCGATAGATCGCGATGTTGATGTGGCTACAACAATAATCGGGTTAGCGAGATATTCTGATGATTATTCAAGATCAGCAGGACCCTCTATGATGTTTGCAAAAGATGGTAAGAATACCGCTGGAGGAAATCCATTTGTTGTAAGACGACCAAAGAATAATGCTGGCACCGCTAATATTGATGCCGAGGATATGATTATAAACAACGATGCTAATTTCAATCTAGGAGCTGCAACACGAAACTCAATGTTGGGAGTAGGGCGTAAATCATTTTCATGCGCGATTCCACTGCATCATATATTTGGATTCTGTAGAAACGTCAGAAAAGTTATCTATGGAGCGAAGCATACAGTATCGCTTGTACGAAAGAGTGATGATAATGACGCAATCTGGAGGATTCCAGCAGACAATGCAAATCCAAATGCTGATGCCGGTAAAGTCAATTTAACAAAAATATCATTGTGGATGCCAGTGTTGACTCCAGCAATCACCGCAGAAGAACGATTGCTATCATTTATGGACCAAGGAGGAAAGTCGTTGTTGAGTTGGCTAATCGTGAGTACAGATGTTAAACAATCAAATATCAACGGGTTATTCACGTGGAATCTAGCATCAAAACAAGGTGTTGCTGCGCCACGTCATATATTTATTGCGTTACAGGATAACGCACGAGTTGGCAATCAACTCTCCAGCCATATGATATTTGATCAGTTAGGTGTTAAAGACGTCTCACTGAGAATAAACGGCCAGCAGGAACCATCCGAGGATATACAACTTAATTACACAGAAAATCATATCGCACGAGTTTATCATCGTCTGTTGTCATTTATGGCACGCGACCAAAATGTGGATACTGGTTTGCAAATATCACAATACGACTTTAAAAATCTGTATCCGATCTATTACTTCTCACTGGAACATCTCGATTTGATGAGACAATCTGTCGTTGATATACACTTTAGAGCTAATGTGCTTCGTGGTGCTATTGCTGATTATAGAGCGGTTGCTGTTATTCTCAGTGATAAATCAATGCTACTCGAAGGTGTTGGAGGAAGAATGAGAGTGGTAGATGCCCCAGTAGAAAATCTTTGATTTTCAAAAACATGTAATTGAAATCGTAAACGATTTTCTCGATTTAGAATCAATCTATTATGTATAATGTCATATAGTGTTATTAGTGTTGCGTTAACTCCCGGTCAATTAAAAAAATTGCAATCGGAATCAGCTAAAAAATGTGGAACCACAATCACGTTGAAACCCAACCAAATGACTGGTGGTGCAAATAAACTATCGCTGACAACTCGTCAGGTGAAACATTTCAATGATGCACTTGTAGCCAAAAAAGGTGTTCAGATTACTCTTTCTGCGGCTGCTATCAAAAATATGATTAAAACAGGCGGTATATTCCCGTTGTTAGCTGCGATACCAGCATTGATTGCAGCAGCAGCCCCAGCGGTGGCTAAAGCGGCAGCGTTAGGAGCCGTTGGTACTGCAGCAGGAATGGCACTAAAGAAGGCAACTGGGAAAGGATATAAAAAAAAGGGACGATCCGTTCACGGATTGGGTCTAAGACTACCAGGAACCCCGTATTCGTGGTACAGCGGAAAGGGTCTAAGACTAGGACCGGTTTATTAATTGGAGAGTCTATGATGGTTCCCATGTCCAATTTTGATTTACTCGATGCTGCTAAAAAACTCGCGATTAAAAACTTCAGAGGTGTCTTTATGAAAGATCAATTACCACATCAACCAAACAGCGTTGAAACCGGAATCATTAATTTAGATAACAGCACCGGACCCGGAACTCACTGGGTTACATACGCTATTGATCCACGTGGGATTGTCTATTTTGATTCATATGGATTAGCCCCACCAAAAGAGTTTTTGCGTTATATAAAAACCCTTCCAATGAAGACTTGGTATTCTACGCTACCAACACAACAAATGAATGACCCACCAATATGTGGCAGCGAAGTATTAAATGTCCTTAACGCTATTTCTAACTCCTTGAGTAACCCAAGCGGAAAACCACCACATATTGTCGTGAATGAATACACTAGTAATCGCTGGAAATCGAAACGATTTTAAAGAGAGAAAGAGTTTTACAATAACATGATTGATATTTGGGGGAGATCTTTGAAACCCAAACCCGATGGCACTGCACCACCTGATTCTGTCAAGGATGTAAAAAAACTAATCAAAGATGAAATAGCTGAGACGTTGAACTTAACAAATGTTGATCCTAATGAAATAGTTGTATTTCAAGACAAACAGGGTAAATTGAAAACCAGTAATATTTCTCTGGATGATATTTTGGTTAAACAACAAAACGCAATCGAGAACACCGTTGCGTTATTTTCCGATCAGGGTAAACTCAAACCGGGTGTAATCGTTTCGACGATTACAGATCGATTAAAAACTATCAACGATGAGTTAAACAATTCTCTGTTTGTACTAGCAACACTTGAATCTAAAATTGAAGAAAACGGAAAACAGTTTTCAGTTTTTCGTAGAAATATCATTGATAAATTTATTGGAACCCAGTTGGATAAAATAGAAATAAAACTCCCTGATATTAAAAAATCCATCGATGAGACGAAAAACTTCATCGAAGCCGTCAAAGGTGATTTTTCGAGGATGATAACAATCATTGAAAAAACAAAAATTCCTCATGAGAAAACCAACAACGTAGTATATACAATCCAACACGGATCATTTGAGTGGACACCTGCAAACAACAAATTAGATATCACTGCAACCGTTAAGGGTATTTATCGATTAACACTAGTGACACCATTGAGTCAATTTAATATTTCATCGTCCAGTTCATCCGGGGTCAATAATACGATTTCAACGATCATCTACAAGAATACAACTGAAAAGTTCACAATCACAGCTACTGATAAAAATTTGATTGGGGTTTCAGTAACCTGGTATGTTGAATTCGTAGCGGATTTAAGTAAATAACTAAATTGAAAGGATTTCACAATTGAAAACGCTAGCGTTTTTAAAATAACAATGATTTCATCAACGCAATGTCGCTATGATCAGGTCAGAGAATTTCAGACTAGACTCAAAACCCTCGCCGAGGAGTATCAAATAAAAATAAAAAAATACCGACGAAAAATCACTGCAATTGATATTATTATATACTCGGTGTCAAGCGTTCTCACTGGCGCCGGAATAATACTTGCATCGGTTACAATGATTGCCCCGGTCGTAGTTCCAATTTGCATTTCTGCGGTGGCTACAATCGGGGGTATATCAACCGGGATAGCAAAAAAGATATCATCATGCAGCCAGAGTAAACTGCAGAATTACTTACTTCAATTTCATATTGCATCAACCGCATATTCGCAGTTATCCCTGATGATATCGTCGTCACTCGATAATACAATTATATCAGATAGTGAATTCTCAGAGATGGTCAGTATTTTTGATTCCGCGATATCGAAATTAGAGCGACAACATGAATATAATAACAATGACAACACCGATGGAATTAGAAAACACGAACCCAAAAAACAAAATGATCTCAATAATATCAACATTACCAGATTGTGAGTTCTCAGTGATGGTCAGTATTTATGATTCCTCGATACCAAAATTAGAAATAAATCATGAGTATAATAACAATGACAACACCGCAGGAATTACTTCAACGAATAGTGGAGAACACGAACCCAGTACAAACAAGCATGATATCAATAACATCAACGAATCCAGAATTCAGTGTGAATTTCCCCTCTCCGGTCCCAGTGAAGGAGATAGCGCTAGCAAAACTACGAGTGTATCACAGTTGGCCTAATATCAGATCAAAATCTTTTGGTGGTCAACAACCGAATAATTCACTGGTGTTTGCAAATAAGAATAAAGACGACGGAACCCCAGACTGGAACGTCGTTTCGATACCAACAGGGTCATACCAAATCGAACAAATCAATAATGAATTCGCGCGTAGAATAAAATCGATTACTGGAGTAGAGTCAAAAATCGCTATAACAGTTCATGAGCCGACGCTATCATCCGCAATTGAAATAAACTCAGAAGGATACGTCGTAGATATATATCAGAGTTCTATTAGAACCGTATTAGGATGGCCTGAATTACCACCAAGGGAAGAAACCGTTAAATTACCAGAACCACAAAAATCTGATTATATCACAGACAAAATAAAACCTAAAAATCCAATAAGGAGTTATAAAAAATACAACTTATTTATAGAGTTTTTTGGGTTAGGATACGAACCTAGGGCGGAGGGTGGACCATTGCAAGAATATAATTTTGTTAACGAACCTGAAATCATTAAAAATTTCACAGCAATGAATAATGATTTATCGCTGTTGTTAATATCTCTTAAATCCGGCTCTCTCAACCGAGATGAATTTATCAGCGTCGTAGAAACATGCAATAAAATTATCGACGATATGGAAACATTTAATTCACAAATTATTCAAGTGATATTAGATGATAAAAACCCCACATCGAGAACAGGATTTGCAAATCGATATAAAATCCGCGTTGAAGATATCCCCACATTCAAACTACCAGGATATAACGTACCAGAACTAAAAAAACTTCTCAGTGACACCATCGATGTTGGTTTTAAAATAATTCATGATGCATGGAAAAAAACAGCATCAGGGGAAATAAAAATCCTCAAACATAATAATGACCCAGATGGTGGCGGTAGGCATATCGCTCCGTTCAACGTGAATATATCCTCAGTGATTGCGCTCAATTTAGTATGTGATGTTATCGAAGGAAGCTATCAAATAAATTTAGAACGATCAAATCAAGCTCAGCAAGGATATATTCTTTATTCGTTTGCACCAACAGCTCCTCCAGGATTTTTAATAATTGAGTCTCCGGTTAATCCTGTCTACATGCGGTGTCATAATGATTCGCTAACAAGAATTAATTTCAAACTCACAGATCAGTCCAATAATCTAATTGATCTACAAGAGGAGGTGTTAGCGATTAGTCTGTTTGTGAAATCCTAAAAGGATTTTCATCGTAAAATAATTATTAACCCATAGCAGCAGAGAGGGTGGATGACAACAAGTTGCGACCAAAATTGATTAAAAAATCGTAAAAATCTTCGTTTTCATTTTTTTAGTTAAAATGAGATTTCGTAGATTTCAACGAAATCCTACGGATCGTTTTAAGGATTCAATCAATTTTTTTTGTCTGAAAACGTTGTAGGATTCGCCCTTTTTTTGGTTAAAATGAGATTATAGGACGGCTCGTTTTAGGATTTCAATCAAAATTTTGTCTCAAAACGTTGTAGGGTTCACCCTCTCTGCTGCTGAAAGAGTGAATAAAACAAGCTTGTAAAAATTTAATAAAGAATTTATTGAGCACAAATAATTTCCAGAAAAGAGAAATAAACTTACGTTTTTTTAAGAATCAATTCCAAAATTAATCCAAAAATAGCTCAAAATATAATCCACTAGTGAAATTGCAAAAGTCCTGGTAATAAAATTTCCTAATAATTCCATGTTCGAATCTTAGTGAATCCAAGTTAATCTTAGTTAATCCAAGATGGAAGACGATGTCAGTTCTGGTCTTATGAAATTCAATGAGCACAATTATTTTCTAGATATTTAAGAAAATAAATCGTCTTGATCCAAACGAATTGAAATAATATCCAATACAAATTAATTTAAAATATCTCAAAACGACACAACTTAATATTCTAACAGCCCAAGTTATACTAAATAGTTCGCTCCAAACCATAGTTGATATACCTGTTTTTACGTAAACAAGAAAGGGGTCACATGTTCTGCTAGAATCTTTTATAACGAATTTACGTTAAAAAACATCTCGTGCACACCTTATGACCCAACAATAAATAGAAAGATGTTTATAACAAAGCTCCATAATGTCCTTAGAATTAACCAATCATTTTAAAATCTTGTTTACAACTCTGAAGCCAGGTTAGAAATGAGGTCAACACCTGTTGTTTATTTGTAAAGTACAGGTCATCTCCCAACGAATGAATCTTAAACTTAAAATGTCAAATTTTAATCTGACAAATAAGCAATTAAAGTATAAAATAAATGACCCAAATCAAATACACATAATACCTTCTCCCATAAAAAAGAAAGGTTTATATGTTAAAGCTTTCTTTTTACCACAAGCCAATTTACACCTGAGGTTAGAAGAACTCGTATAAATTACATAGTGTATATGATATAATATATTGTTAAACACGGGAAAGAGCGTCTGCTATTACATTATCTTTTCCCTTGATGTGCTGGATGTCAAGTTAATATTCCTGCAACAGCAAACTCCACCTTAGTAATCTTTGATTTTTATTTTTAATCTTGTCGATGAAAATAAGGAGGTTGTGGTCACTAAAAATTATAATCGAAGAAGGAGCTGAACTAAGATAAACTTCAAAATGGTGTAAAGCCAAAATCAATGCCAAACATTCTTTCTCGATAGTTGAATAATTTTTATGGTGCTTATTTAATTTCTTTGACAAAAAGTACACTGGATGTTTAATTCCATTTTTGTCTTTTTGAATTAAAACTGCTCAAACACCAACATCACTTGTATCGACATATAATTTGAAAGACTGACTGAAAATTAGAGCTGCAAGAACTGGTGCTGTTTTCAAGTATGCCTTTTAAAATGTCAAGAGCATCCTGACATTTTTCAATCCAAAAGAACTTGTTATTCTTCTTCAATAAATTTGTCAAGGGTTCTGCAATTATAGAAAAATTGGAACATACCTAAACACCGCATCAGTTGCTTTCTATTTTCAGGCACAGGGAATTTAGAAATAGCCTTAACCTTAGCATATATTGGTTAAGCTTGATCATGTCCCACAATATGTCCTATGAAAGTCACACTAGCACGGCAGAACTCGCTTTTATCTATAAAGGCATCGCAATTTTCTAGACAAGAGTTGATCATATACATGAGACGTTGAAATGTACTTGATGACCCTTTCATCCCAAATGTCATTACTTTATATTGGTAAAGTCCATTTGGAGTCACATATGCCGAGATTTCCATTGCTCTTTCCGTTAATGGAATCTGCCAAAATCCTTTCAGAAGGTAAAATTTGGTGACATACTTCGCATTCCCGATTTTATCAATACAATCGTCAATTCTTGGTAATGGGAATGAATCTGTTTTTGTCCCACTGTTCACCTTGCAATATTCAGTGCACATACGGAAAGTTTTATCTGGTTTTGGAAGAAGTATGCATGGTGAATTCCAATCACGTTTACTGGGCTCGATAAAATTATTCTCCAACAAATATTGAATTTCCTTTTTTAAGTATTCCTGTTTGAGTGAATTGATCCTGTATTGATGTTGTTTGACAGGTTTGGAATATACAATTTCAACGTCTTGAATAATTATGTTTGTCTATGTAGGAACATCTGGAAATAAGTGCTCATATTCAAATAATAACTGTTTCGGTTAATTTCTTTCTTGCACTTGCAAATGTGAAAGTTTCTGGTCCAGATCTTTCATAGTTTCTGAATTACAAAGATTCGGCATGTCATAATCAGTAGAATCTGATGATATTCCTTCACTGAGTGGGACAGGTACAACTAAATTAATTACATGTTTAATCTTTCAAAATACTCTTCTGGCAAGTTTATATGGCAGAGTTGTTCTTTTTTGTTTGAGCCTCCCAGAAGTATTTATGATGTAACTTAAGTCATTAATTTTCCTGTCAACTGTGTAGAGACCATAATATTTGGCCTGATGAGGATTTTGTGGCATTGGTAAGAGAGCCATGACTCTATCACCAGGCTGAAAACTCCTTTCCTTCGATATTTTTTATCATATCTTGATTTCATTTTAGATTGAGCAGAGTGCAGTTTTGCTCTTGCGACCTCACAAGCCTTTGAAAACTTGTATCTAAAATCGGAAACATAATCAAGAAGATTGATCTCAGTATCTTCATTAGAGAGAAGTTTCTCCTTCAATAACTTTAACGGTCCACGCACAGTGTGTCCAAAAAGCAGTTCAAAGGGACTGAAGCCTAAAGATTCTTGAACTGGTTCTCTAACAGCAAACAATAATTAATGAATGCCTTCATCCCAATCTTTATTCGTATCAAAACAATATGATCGGATCATATTTGTCAAAGTCTGATGGAAACTTTCTAATGCCCTTTTGCTCTCAGGGTGATAGGCAGAAGATGTGAATTGCTGAATGCCCACTTCATGCATAACTTGTTGGAAAATTCCAGACATAAAGTTTGAACCTTGATCAGACTGAAAAGATTTGAGAAGGCCATACTGAGTAGAAACTCTTTATCAAACCTTTTACTAACCTTGAAATATATCAGGAAATTCATTTTTAATTTTATCAACTTAGTAATGATTTGCCGATTGTACTCATAAATGTTAGTAATGTTTGCTCTGTGGTGATTGATGGAGTCATTACTGGCATCCATAGTGATGGTTTTGTTCTATTCACCTTGCCATCAGCAACACTATCAACATGCCATATTGCATCATTATCATCACATTTTCACACTAAGGCTACTTACTGTATGCTTCGCTCCATAGATAACGTTTCTAACACTTCTGCAGAATCCAAATATATCATGTAGTGGAATCGCGCATGAGAATAATCTACGCTCTGCTACCAACATTGATACATGTGTTGCAAACCCAAAGTTGTAACGAGTATTATCATTTTTTACAATATCAAAAGACAGCATCTGGTCGAGCTTCGTAATCACCAACTGCTACTGGTTGTGGATCGGCGGTATATTTTGGTGTCCGTAATTTTATATACTTATTGTTATCAGGGTCATCAGTAAAATCTTTAGAGAACATCATAGATCGACCTGCCGATCTTGTATAATTATCGGAGTATCTTGCTAACCCCACTATTGTTGTGGCAACATCAACATCATGTTCTATAGGTTCAATCTCTTTTCCATCAATCATGTATCTAGCGCTGTTAAATAGCGCCATGATACCATTATTGACAAAGCCGACTTTGGCACCAAGTGCATATGGTGGATCATTAGCATCACGATTATCTATTACAATTTCTCCTTCTACTTCGATAAAGGCTTCAGAGGGTAGAAAGTACTTGCTGGTATCCTGGACTTGAAGTTCGATTTTTGATCGACTATTTGGTTGTACTGCATTATAGGAAAAATACTGATAATTAAGTATAGAATCATTATTGGGTACTGGGGCGTCCATATCAAACGCTGTATCAGGAGCCGATTTGAACGTATTATTATATATTTCTTGATCTAAATCGTGATCTCCCTCGCGATTTCAAACCACTTCCCGCTATTATATTTGCAGTAATATTATCCTGGACGCTGCTCAGTGACGCTATTTTTTGATCCACCACGTTGTTTATTATTTTGTTAATACTTGCATGCATACTTTCCGTAGATGGTAGTTTCTCTAGTGACTTTGTCATCGGTTTCCTTCGCCGCCTAACTAACACTAATAGCTTTCATTGATAACTGTTTTGCGATTGGTGCTATTTTGGGAGCCATTCTTGCAAAAACCCTGCAATGGTATTGCCATTACCAGCTCCATAGTACGCTCTATAAACTGGCAATTGTGAATTTACTACATAGACCATGGTTGGTTTGTTGTGGTTGTAGTGTATGATCATTTTATTTAAATGCTATTTATCTAATCGCAAAAATCCAAAGGAGTTTCGACGAAGTCATCAAATTAATCACTATGGTAACCGTCTGCTAGCTCATCAATAACTCTTGGTATACTTCAATATCCATGATACGACCCTCAAATAGTCGTCTACAGATATCAGCTGCCTCATTAATTACTTCCGGTTAGTTATTTCCGGCTCGTTTCCCTTGAACGAGAACTTCTAATCGTGATATATCCCTGAGAATACTATTAGGTCAATGAACTAGACCACTACCTGAAACACCCCTTGGATATCTACTCTGAGAAAACCCCTTCCCACTACTACTATAACCAGATGCACCTTCTGCATCATCATCTTCGTCTCAATCATATAGGGGTTGACCACCCTTTATTTTTTTCTATTTTATTTAAATACGAATTGAAATTATTATCATCTTTTGAAATTTTAATTCCCCCGTGTTTTGCAAAATATATTTTTCTTTTCCAGGTGCCAAAGATTTTTATATAGTCTTCAGTTCCATCTTTTATATATCTTTCCCGTTTTTACCTTTAAAAATTTTTAACAGCAAAATCAGCTAATTCATCATCGTGGAATCTTTAAATTTATTCATCACATCTTTCGGAAATATCTCTTCAGGTAGATTTATTTTCTTTTTCGAAATTTGTTCTTTTTTTCAATAATATCATCCTCATCTTCTTCAATAATATCACTTAGTCGTTGTTCTTGTTCTTGTTCAGGCGAGTCATCATGTGTGTGTGTGTGTGGGTGTGGGGGTAATATCAATATCACCTTGTTGTTCCTGCAGTCGTGAAGCGGCTATTATATCACCATGAAGTGTTTTTAAAGATTTCTTTGATTGCTTGGATCTCTTTGCTATTGTTTCAGGTATAGGAAGAAGAGCTGGATTTTTTTCTCTCGTTGTTCCTCAGGAATATATCCCCATATGGCTTTTTCAGTGGTTGATACGACTTTTCCCGTTGCAGTGATTACTGGTTTGAATAATTATTCAGTGTCTGTTGCAAAATCACTTTGAAATTGCTTTCTCTTTTGGAGCATATTTCGAACTGAATCACGAACTGGAATAAATTTCTTAATCGAAGCTAATTATTCATGTGCTAATTTAGTTGTTAGTGCATCATTTACCATTATAAATTAATATACTATTTAAATTGTCAGTTAAAAAAAATCACCCCCAAAATTCTTTTGTGTGTTATACTTCCGCGTAGTGATATATCACCTGTCTATAGAATTTTGTTCTAGGTGAGTAAGCGCATACCTGTATTACTCATGTATGTATGATGTGTTTACTGTGTTGAGGTAATCAAAGGGGAATTTTGATATTGGCGGATAATCTCTTTTATTGTTTTGATTTTCGAGTTAATTGTGCGTTTGAGTTCATATTGTTTCCCAATTCACTTCTGACCTCTTCAACAGCAGTGAATAACGGGACGAACTTACTGATGTCGTTATAGAATGAATAAAATAATAAGATTTCGATAACACGCTATCATCAATATCTTGAAATTCAGAGAGAATCTGATTACAATCTGACAATTGAATTCCTTGATTTGTTAAATTTGAAATCTCGTTCATAATGACATTCATATTTTCGAAATTCATATATGAAATATTATATATTTGATATGAAATATAAAAAAAATATGGGTCAATTTTTGACCCGTTTTTTCGTATGATTTGATGAACTCCATTCGCAATAAGGTGAAAAACCCCATTTGGAACACATCAAGTGTTATTCACATCGGAGGGACCCAGAGGTTACATATATAAGACAACACATCCCCATTTGGAACCCCGCAGGTGTTATTCACATCTGACCCGGCCGTGAGGTACCACGAATCATAGTCTCCAAGAGGAGATTTTACTCTTCAAATAACGGGTTGGAACTCCAAGGAGATATGCTTATTGAATGGACGTTACATTTACATATAGATATATAGATATATACATGGTATTTACAATGAAATGATATGGTATTTACAATGAAATGATATGGCATTTACAGGTATTTACATCATGGTATTTAGAATGAAATGATATGGTATTTACAATAAAATGACATGGTATTTACAATGAAATAATATGATATACACAGATCACATACACACACGGGGCTGTTCTACATTCAAACTAAAACCACCATACCCCAACAAAATCACCCCATGTTGAATTCAAACAAAATTCACACCGTGTGACGGTGTGACGTATGGTGATTTCACGGTTTGAATTTCGAATCGCTTAAAGCCCCAATACTATTGGAGACAGCATGATATATAAGCTAACTAATACATGAAAACCAATGACTGGTGTGCGATTTTTCTTCTTTCGTGTACTTAATTATGATTATTGACAACATTTAAAGAAAACTGAATACTTGAATTTTTTTATAAAAAAAATACATTTCTTGTAATACCACCTATTTGATTTGCTTTCCCGCATAACAAATACTTGATTATTTCCATTGAGATCCGAAGCAGTTAAACTACAACAAAAAAGACATTTAGTTATCGAAAACTCCCTTTGAGATCCGTAACGCATATCTCTGTTTATAAGCCCACACGAGTTATTTTTCCCTTTGAGATCCGTAATGATTACCTCTCTTTATAAGCCCACACGAGTTATTCCCCTTAATATTTTATATGTAAACGAATTTAATTATATGTCCGGTTCGCTTTGAAATCGCAGATCGATATACTTGTTCTGCAATATATCGTACTGAGGATCTACAAATATCGAAATACTTTCCAGCTTCATTTATTGATTGAAATACTCTTTCTTCGTTATTTTCTGTATCAAATCATTTTATAGGTTTCTCATTTTTCGAGTGTTTTCCAGTCCCTTCTCGTTTGTGTTTTCACTTTGAGAAATATAATGCAGATAATCTAAATAATTCTCAGTTTTTATACCATATATGAGATCATTCACAACCCCATCCAGAAATTCTGACTTAAATATCTCGTAGACAACTCTATTATTACGATATCTTTTCTTTCCAGCACCAAATATAAGATATCCAAGATTATTAACAACACCAACTGATTTCTTCAGCCTGCGGTGTAAGACAATACCGTCACGAGATGCTTTATAGTCAATGATCGTAGGATGTGTTTGAAATTCTTGGTTCATTTATATAATATAATATTATATATCTAATTCATTATTTGCTTTCATTATTACTTGAGAATATATCAATATAGTCTTGAGGTGTTCTTATGATTTGTTCTTGACAGAGTCAAGGACACTGACACAATCAGGGTCATTGATGGAGTTTTGACTCGTTTATCATAATAGCGCTTTAGCTCTCTGTATCGCTTACCACCGCAATTGAGACATAACCGCGATTCACCACGCACACCTAACCCACATCGTATCCATGGTAAGGGCACAAAACTCCCACGACGTCCGCTTTGTAAATTATATCCACAGAATTCATTTCTACATGATTTGTTACAAGCGGTTACTGATCCAATCATAAATTATTTGTAATGGTTCATTATATAATAATTCTTTATTCAAATATTTGTTTTAATTATAATATGGAGGAGTTCGAGAGATTATCGAAAATTACGCCTTGGGAAATTGTTGACTTCATCTTCGATAGAGTCTCCACTGATGTACCAAAGAGTCTAATAAGTGATAGAAGCATGTTGGAGAAAGTCCGTGATTGTTTTAATGAATTCAAGCGCGATAGAGGAGCATCGCACTGTTGGCCAACATTTCGAATTGATGGTAGTATTGACGATACCATGAACGACGAAAGAGCAGTAGTGGTAATATCCCATCTTGACAAGAAAAAGTATTTCTTTAGAGTGAAATTCAGTATCCGCTCAGAAACGGGGAAAAGGATTATACGCGACAAAATGAACCCATCCTGAAAAAGAGAACTGTCACTGTGAGTCAGGATTTCAAACCAGGAATTCTGACTGGGATTGACAAACCCTATTATTAGAGATCATATCCTGTAACAGCAGTTGTTTATGGGATCTATCCGATAAATGATAGAGTATTGAAAAACTAAAACCAATGAAATTGTCACGGAGGATAAATTGTGTAGCAGAAGGAATAATAGAGCATTTTACGAATGCGTTGATTGGAAACAAATTGACGGATCTAAGACACAAACAAAATAAATAAATGGGAATTAACAGTGAAGGAGAACAGCGGAACAATTCAAGATATAACCAGATTAGAAACATCATTAAGATTCCCATTAACCGTAATGACTATAACAGGGGAGGTATTACACGAATCGAAATATAAATCAAAAGTAGCTGCAATTAAAATTATTGACCATAATGGACACGCTTGGACACCTGCTGTAACAATATTTCCGCAGGATAGAACCATGAAATATCTCTCCCCAGAGTTCTCAGGGGAAATTTATTTGATTTTATTTACGAGTTAAGTGAAAACGATCCTGTGTCAGTGTGGTTACTTCATAGTTTTGAAGACGAAGAGGGTAAATTCGATCAATTTGTAAGACCCAATTACGAATTATACCGTACTGACGCCCTCCACAACGAGATGAAAAACTAGCTAGATGTTTTTTAAAGGACTACGACGAACAATTATTAACAAACTGTGTTACAATACCGTCAGTTGCATCTCATTTCACGAGAATGAGACATATATGGAATCCAACACGTGCAGAATTTCTCTCAGAAATCGAATCAAGCTGCGTTAAATACGACCATGGTGCATTATGGAGTATAAAATACGACCCTAAAAGTATGATTTCGGTTTATATGATTGCGTTTTATACAGGGAGTTTTCTTGGGCATGGAGTGTGTTCTGAGTACTTCAAAAAATTTGGACATCCCACACATGAGAAGACCCGTGTTGCGATTAATATACCAATGCCTGATTTTGATTTAACCGGATTCGCTCCTGTGGTATCATTTGAATTGGCTAAAGCACTTCATCGTTGTTGTTATGTTTGGTTAGGTAGACACATCTCTCAAAAACACTGGATGCCAATAGTGTTATTATGTATATGATTGATTCTAAAATGCTGATATCGCTGATTGTCAGTGAAGCAATTATATCATATCGAAAGCAAACTGAAGTCTGGTTACCACAACCCGATAGTCTAGATAGTATAATCAGCGAAAACAAAATAAATTCCTCGATCTCGACGAAGAATATATCGTGAAATTGTCCAAACAAATCTTTGAAGCTAGAAATAAACACGCAAAAGAGGAGGACGACTCGTGCGATTGAATTTTTTCGAGGGAAAGCAAACATGATTGTGCTAACACCAGCACACTGACTTGCAAGAGAGATGAAGCAACGAAAAATTAATACTTGAACTTATAGTTTCTTTCGATGGAAGGTGACGAATGGACTCCTGATCGAATGAGTGAGAAATATATTCCTGAAATCATCATTTGGGATGAGCTATGCACAGTGCCGTTAGATGTATTACAAAGCTTTCTTGATTGGCTATTGCTAGCGAATACAAAGGTGATAATGTCTGGCGATCATGGTCAACCACCACCATATGTAGGTTTATCCCCACTTGATTACCTGAAGAATTTTGTAGACTATTATGAAGAAACTAATACCGATCATAGAGCACTTGATAATGAATTACGCGAGTTCAAGCAACTAATCAGATTACAACCGGATAGAATCCAGTGTGAAATAGTGCGTGAAATAATTTCGGAAACCCCATTAAATGATTTTTGGGAAGCATGGAGACCAAACGATTTGATAGTGGCAAGTAGAAAGATAGTCAGAGATACACATCAGATGAAATTATTTAACACACACAAAGAAACATTTGCAACACTTCCATTGCCATTGTGTTATAGACCCAAGGATACACGAAGACAAAATATCGAAGTTGATATTCCAGGCTTGACAGAAAAGCAGATTCTCGTGTTAAATGATATTGTGTTGGTTGATATCAATGTCGTCGAAGATGCATTGCGCGCTGAAAAATCTCCATGGAAGCTAGGATACGCAGCGACGATACATTTTTCGCCGGGGTTGTCTATATCCGATACAATTGTTTGGATCATAGATAATCGCCTAGAGTGGTCGAATTAGTTTATCTTGCAGTGTCCAGAGTACGAGGAATAAATCAACTTCAAACAACAGCAAATTAACATTCTCATCCATAGCTTTTGCTGTGTTAAATAAATTTGACCGAATCGCCTAGGTAGTTTCTTGAGATCTTTCTGAAATCCATCGACATTCGTTGTGAAAGGCAGAATATTAAATCAGTTGGATGCCCAATTCATGCTTAACTTGCTGGAACATTCCAGACGTAAGATTTGGTCATTGATCAGACTGGATAGATTTAGGATTTCCAAAAGGTGTTTGAAAAATAATAAAAACACCCTAACAAAAATTTCCATATGGTTTTAGTGTTCGTTTTTGGTAAATAAATTGACTCTGTCAATGTTGTGAATGCACACATTATGACCAACAGATATGTGATGGCTGACTTGGTCTTAGGTAAGGCATAAAATCAGTCTAGCATTAGTTTGCTAAATGAGTTATCAAATGCAAGAATAGGTTGCCAATTAGTCTTAGGTATCATCTGATTTCGTTTGATAAGTTTGACAAGATCTATTGTATTTACCAACATCACTTTTACTTTTCAGTTAATAAAAAAATGTTCATGATCTTGTGTAAATCATTTTGAAAACTAGTTTGATAGCTTACTGACTACTCGTCATATGGATACCTCAGATGGTATCCATTGTCTCATAATAACCCCATTTGTTAATACAAAAAAAATCAAACTGATATTTGTGAGGCTTCAGTTTAGCTAATAACAGTGTAAAACAATCATGAAATCTATAAATCGAGTGATTGCTTGTGATTCTGGTTTGATAGAATGAGAATCTTGGTGATTAGTATATGTTAACTGGTACTAGGAGACAAAGTGATCCATCAATACAAGAAGCATAATTAACCCTGTCAAATAATTTTCAGATCAACTTAAGTCTCTAAAGCTCTTTTGTGCATTCGGGTTTTTAGTTAGGAATTTCAATTTCATTTATCTCAACAAGGCTTGCCAGTTACAGGTTTATTACAATAATGATCCAAAATATATTTGATCGATTCTTAAATAACCCCAAAATATTATTTTAGTTCATTATGTCATTGGGCACTTTGTATTTCCAACACATACTTTAAATAATTCCCCTTAACATATATCTGAATACAAGTAAAGGTACATCTAACTTTAATTTCATCGCTTTATGGCTACATTTATAATTTTTTTAAAATTTTCATTATATGTTATGATTAATTTCATTTTAATATTGACATAGTCCAAAATAAAATTCATTTTCTACCTGGCTTGAATAATTATTTTGATTTCTTAAACATGTTTATCCAAATCTGAGTGGAGAACTTTGGATAGTCGCGGTGAATTGCTAGGTCTAAATGGTGTTTACATTTTATACAATAGTTTTAGTAAAGGACTTTTATTTATAACTAAGATTTTATTTTGTAAACATTTGGAATCTTCTAGAAGATTTTTTTCCATTAGGTATTTTTAAATAAAAAATAAGAAATTACTAAATGCGACTTGTGATCAAGTGGAGAGCTATATAAACTTTCTTTCTAGAAATTTTGAATTAATGCTTTAAGAACTATTAAAAATCAATTATATTCTTGTTTTGTCAAGAAGTTCATTTGATGTTGACTTGTATTGATTCAATTTATGTATTCACTGTAAATTCAAAGTAGTCTTCAAAAATAACATTATTGGAAATAGCGACATTAATTTGTAGTGACAGTTTAAATAAGGATTTAATTCTTGGATTGTACTTTCGTAATCGAACAAAATACTATTGGCACATTACCACGACACGGGCCACCGCAAGCAGATAAATACCATCAACGTTAAATTGCAGCTGGATTTTCCTCTGAAGTTTTTTTTTTACATGTTTGACGAGAACTGTGACGAGATCAAGAAGTTGCTGGATGAGAAACATCACCTCCTTCCAACTTATTTCAACAACGCCAAGTCCATCTCTACGAAAGATGCGTACAACCATAACGCTCGTAATGTTAGTTACAAACTTTACAGTACTTTCTGTGTTTACTTGCGCAGGCATTCTCTTATTCTTAAGAGACAAACTATGTTTTTTGCTTTTTAATATATATTTCAGAGTACTCTTTCATTTATCTATCTTTATAACTGAAAGTAAAGCAGTCAGTTTGTTGTAATGTTTGGTTTTCTTAAATGGTGTTTTTATTCTCTCTCTCTCTCTCTCTCTCTCTCTCTCTCTCTCTCTCTCTCTCTCTCTCTCTCTCTCTTTTGAGCGTGCTTTTTAACCATACCTTCCAAAAAATGAAAGTTAGCACCTATATTGTTTAAACGACATGTTTCTACACAGTAATGTAACATAATAACCCATAATTAAATAATAGTAATATGCTTATTATTATTATTATTATTATTATTATTATTATTATTATTATTTTATTATTATTATTATTATTATTATTATTATTATTATTATTATTATTATTATTATTATTATTCCATTTTCAGTATTTATTATATTGTTGTTTCTGGTATTCTGGTTACTGTATATTGGGTCTAGGAAATTACCCCCTGAAATTACCCACCCCCTGCCATTATCATTACCAACTACCACCTCAGTATATTACCCCCGGTTTATTAACACCCCATATTACTATATAACATATAATTATTAATACCCTAAGAACAAATAATAAATTAAAATAAATCAATTAATCTCAGCCTTAAAAACATATACTTGTCCTGGAAAGTTCAACATTAAAATCATTATATCATAATGTTATAGTACCATAAAATATATTTATATCTGTGTAGCGGAATGTTATGTGCCATCCCTATCAAGTAATCAAACTGCTCTCTATTAGCAAAGTCATTAGCAATGTTATGCATTGAGTACAGATTATCTATATTTGCTTTAGTTCTATTTCTAAATGATGCCTATGGAGGGGAGGGGGCTTGTAATTTTTAGTATGTGTTTGTGTGTGTAATCGACTGAGGGGGTAATTGATAGGGGGTAATGGCAGAAAGGTAGATGATGGGGTGTGTTGTGTATGGGGGTAGGCGTAATTAACAAGGCAGTAATGTCCTGCTTCCCTGTATATTAGGTGTTATTTTTACAGATATGGTGTTACCTGCATATTTCGTGACGAAAACAAACATATATTTATATCACATATGTTAGAAAAATACGTGCTGTGTAATGTATATGAACAGATTTCTGAAGTGCAATAAATGTAGCTCAAAATCTAATAATTCATAATAACATCTTGAAATTGGTTTGAATAATCAGGTAAATTGAATCGTATTCGAATATTATACAATACCAGTTTGACGTTTCTCACCTTTCACTAAAATGTAAAATTGTATTTCAAATACAAATAGCTTTGAAATACCATAAAACTATTCATCTTAATGTTTTCGAAATCAGTCTTTGAATGAATAAATGAGCATGTTTTTCTTGGTATTCTAAGTGACCGAGATTATATAAATCTGTAAAATGAGTGTAAACACGACTGTAAAAATATATGCCATCAAAATATTTTCTTTGTCAGGTCTTCAAGTCCCTGCATCTGCAAATAATGGTCAATCCTTTCCACGTGGTAACTGCAATCGTCTAGACATCCAATAATATTCATCATCTAGATCAATCTGATGCAACCAGAAGTCCATCACCTAAAATACCGTCATGTAAACTACGGTTTCTGATGTTCCTACTATTCCGTAGAAAGTGATTTTAATTGTATTTATATATACGATGGTTGTTAATTAAGATATCCTGCAAAGTAAGCATTTGTGGAGGAAACACTACCTCGGCTACATTATCCCGAGCCTCGCTATCTCGGGTTCTTTAGGACAGGTCTTTATATTTGGGGTGATAACCCGCTGAATCTGTCTGAGGACTGGCTCTCCAGAATGGGACAGATTTCTACCTCAGTGAGATACAGTCTTATCTTTGGATTCTTGTCGCCGACTGGATAGCTGACTGGATTGCTGGTATTTCACAGAGTCAAAGACTGGGTTTCCTGTGGTCGCCGACTGAGTCGCTGGGTGGTCGACTGGATAAGTCGGTTGGGTCTCAGAGTTGCCGACTGTGTCGCCAACTTGGTCGCAGAGTCAACGACTGGGTCTTACTTTGGTCGCCGACTGGGTTGAATAGTCGCCGACTGTGTTGCTGATTCGCTGCAGAAACGCGTGGATATATGATCGAAAGAGAGAGAGAGAGAGAGAGAGAGAGAGAGAGAGAGAGAGAGAGAGAGAGAGAGAGAGAGAGAGAGAGAGAGAGAGAGAGAGAAAGAGAGACAACAGCTCGAACTGATGAAAAAAAATACCTCAGTCAAAACTTGCACTGCCGGTAGACATGTGCGTTTCTTGGAAGAACGCCGGTTTGCTTTTTGTCCACGAAAGATCTTGTCCCTCTCTTTACATACAAACATAATTAGGGCACAATAATTAATGCAATGAAACATTCTTTGATTCATAATTTACCAAACAGTTTTTTTTGCAATGGTTTTAAACCAACGATTGTTTGATTACAAAGCATTATTGTACAACTTAATTCAAATATATTCCTGTAGTTAATAGACAGACTATTAAATACGCATTTGGGACAAATGTTTCTCATAGTCACTGACTTTTATACACAAACGCATAGATTGTATGTTGTATTTTGCATTGAAAATCTTTGTTCTCACACAGACGTACATCATATACCATGTTAACACGATTCTGTCAGTGATATTCTTTAGTTTTCAAGCCATTAAATGAAAGCAAGTAGTACGAACACGTGAATTGCAAATTAATTTAGAATTATGTTTTTCGCTACTAATGTGTACATTTGACTTTTCCTGCTCTTTGTTAATTGGCTTAAAACTTCAAATACAACAATACGTATCACATACTAGCATTATAACATTATTCAAATGTTGCAAGCGCTTAGAGCTTTTTAAACATTAGTTGCTATACAAATTCATTATTAATATTTTCAAATTATCATTTTCCTTAATTATGTTACGATTTCTTATATTAACAATAATCATAATATGTTCATTTAGGTTTTCTAGCTAGTAGAATCAATCATGGCAATTTGCAAGTATTTTTCCCTTAAAAATATATTGGTGGCCCTTAAAAGGGCCGTTGTTATGCTGTATGATGCACACTTCTGTTTAGCTATTGCTGCTAGTATATTTAGTTAAAGCTTTCGTTCCCTCGCTAACAGCGTCATTGGCGAGTTTCTCTGGAAGAATGAGAGGAACAGACGTCTGTATGTCTCTGCTGGTGATGGTAGATCGTTTGTTGTAGTGGGCTAGTCTAGATTGAAATCAAAATTGTTAACATCCAATCAGATCGCGTGCTAATTACTGTGCTTAAAATTCGAAAGTCCCCAGATCGTGGTGATGAAGCCTTGGTTATCGCTTTTTGGCACCTTTGCTTCCGCTCGCTAAGTTAGGTGGCTATTTACTGTAGTGATAGACGGGATCTGGTAGGTTTTATACCCTTCTAACGAATCGAAATGCAGACCGGCGCGGACGTGATGGAAAACAAGACATACGTTAAAACTACCTTGCATTCATCAACTGTTTTGCTGCTTTTAACATTCATTTATATTTAAACCTGGTTTCCTGCTTGTGTGAATCATAGGATAACGTTTTATAACAATCAGTTTGGATTCATATAACTTTTTAAGTGAATTAATAAGTATCAGTGTCCTGCTAAAATAGTCAAATACCACTCAAGTTGTACTTTTTCACAAGTGCAAACAAATCAGTCAGGATTGAAATCAAAAGGGATTGAAATTGAAATTGTTAACGTTCAATCAGATCGCATGTTAATTACTGTGCTTAAAATTAAAAAGTCACAGCTGTGTTTTCAGCAACTTTTCATAACTGGCATTGAATCTTGTATTTCCACACTTTCCGGCTTGAACCGCCAGGGCCTATCGAAACAATCTCGCTTCTTCAGTTGTACTATTGGATAGAAAATAACCAATATTGTGTTAACCACCTGTGCAATGGAGTCAAATCCTTCATTTTTCTTATCACCTAACCATTCCAATATTTCTAGTACATAGTGTACATAACTGTAGGTCCCTATTGATTTCATTTTTACGACATGAATACGCTTAGTCGATATCAGGTAATACAGTTATGTTATTTCTGAAACGGTGTAATACATGATTGATGCAAGTTTAGTGTTGTAGGTACTCGCTTCTTATATAGCTGCTGATATTGCTAAATCAGAATCAGGCATCTGTTAGTATAACAATCTACAGCATTACCGATGTTCAAAAATCACTCAAACAGACTACACGTGCAGAAAATCAGAAGCGCCAACAAATAATTTCCAACGACAAACGTATAAGTGGAACCCTAGACGAGCTGCCGCTCAACTCAACAACATATACGGTAAGACATGGTGTGATTGTAATAACAGCCAAAGTAACAGTAGGTGGTGTCCCATATTCGTATACGGCAGCTGCATGGATCTCTGAAGAAAGGAGCACCTTTTTGGTCAAACTTGAACAATCTAACATGCAAATGCGACTGTACCAAACATTAATTTGAAATAGGAATCAGATTGAAAGGTCCTTACACGTTGCGATTATTGTTAACTTCAGTTGGATATAAGATCCATGCTACTAATTATAAACTGAACAGAGTACTAGTCTTACACTAGTGGATGCCTAACTTAATACCATGATATGAGAATGTAATATCGGCCGGGAGATTTTCTTTTCATTTTTCCCATTAATTGAATAAGCGTTCGTGACCGTTCCTTCTATTCTGTATTTACACGTAGACCTTTTCCACTTTGGCTAGGCCTATTGAAATTATATGGATCATGCCTGATAAAGAACAGAGAGTTTGGAGCTTGAAACGACACTTATTTCGCGGATTGACCCTAACTAGAACTTACTAACTGCGTACAGCACGTGGGTCGTGGGAACTAATTCATTTTCGCAGATTTGTACGAGTGCTAAACTGAAAGACATTGTTCATTCGTCTTTACCTGATAGGTATGCACAAACTCCATCCATTTGTCGTGGCGTGGAACAATACATTTCAAATTTAAAACCCAAATGCATTGAACATCGCAATCCAATCATAAAGACCAGCACAGAAATAGGGGCACCGTGCAGAAAAATGCATTATATCTCTCAATATTCACACAAAACGTACACAGATTTATTGTAAAAAAAAAGAAATATAGGTGACGAGCAAATGTCAGATCTGTTTAAAGTCTGATTTTGAGCGATATGTGTGTGTGTGTGTGTGTGTGTGTGTGTGTGTGTGTGTGTGTGTGTTAAAGATGACTTTGTATATTAGTGCCTAAAAATCTTTATAAGCTCTGATACGACATTTATAATGATATGGCTACAACAAAAAAAAACAAATAACAAAAACCATCAGATTGGAAACCATGAAGACTACTGAATATATTTAAGTTACGAAACATTATTATGTCTCTGAAATGTGTTCTTGCAGTCATTAAAGGTGAGTTTTAAGAGAACTATTGAAAGGGATAACTGTGTCTTTGTGTATAATTTCAATGGACAATTCGTTCCACATTACTGGGCCTGATATGCAAATGAACGTTGTTCATATGACTTCATTTTCAAAGTGGGAACAATGAGCATACGATTGTCTAAAGAGGAGCGTAAGTATCATCCTGGTGTGTACACATGGGTGAGGCCGGATAAATATGTTTGACTGGTGTCCGTCAGTGAAACGTTTGCAAATTCTGTATTTGATTCTGTATCGAATGGATAGCCAGTGTAGGGTACTCGTGGTACTCTAAAGATCATACAAGCAGCTGTGTTGGAACTTTTTCATGTCGGTGCAGTGTGAGAGTACTTTCAAGAGTAACACCTAGGTTTTGTACTGAATGCGTGAATTTAATGTTGGTGTTGCTGATAGTGTTTGTTTGAGGCATAGGACGTTATTGAGAAAGTCTTTATTTTGTGATAAGAATGGCCTCGGTTGTATCATCTTTTATCTGCACCTTGTTACATGTCATCCGTGATTTCACATCACCAATGCACCTCTCTACACCTTGGATGGTAGCATGAACTTCAGATGGGTGGCTAGACTTGTATATTTGGGTGTTATAAGCGTACAATTGGTACAATTGGTACGACACTGGGTGATGATCTATGAAGCTTGAGTGCGGCTGAGTGTATAGAATGAAGTGAACAGGTCCAACAACAGACCTCTTTGGAACACCGCAATATAAATCAACTGGGCTGTAGTTTATTCCATTGGCAGATACAATTTGTGACACAATTTGTGACATGCTGGCAAAGTATGACGTGAACAACTGTAATGGTGTGTTCTCAATGCCAAATACATGCTGAAGATGGTAAAGTAATATATCATGGTCTATTGTGTCAAATGTTGCAGACAAATTAAGGAGGGTGAGGACTGTAATCTTTCCGCTATCCAAAGCACAGAGAATGTCATTAGATACGTTCAGAAAATTAGTTTCAGTAATGTGGCAAGGGCAATATGCAGAATGTATATTGCTAAAACTGTTTTCATTCAAATGAGATACAAGTTGGGTTAGAATTTATTTAGGATAAACGATCCCGTGAATGGGTCAAGAGAAAGCCAGGTGTTATTAAATAATTAAATTAGCTTGAAGGCGGTACAAAAGAGCTACGGATCCTATTTTTAGTGTCACTACGCATAAAAAATCTGGCATAACGAGATCCACGGGTAGAGCAGCAATCTATTGATTGGATTCAACTGCTCCTCAACACGGATTTACATGAGAACAATTACAAGTGATACCCGACGATGCTCAATTACCACCGCGTGGTCTTAACTAGCGCCTCTTCGTCTGTTACACTCAAGACAAGTCAACATCACATTATCTCTGCTATGACCAACACTGCTATCGTTTCTGTCTGCGGTAAATTGGCGAGGATCTTTATCCGACCAACACCAACGCAGAATACAATTACAACTCGCGCAGTGATTATTCTCTTGCTGCTTCAGCGTAATTATAAATTCAGCATGAATATCAAATTCTCGTTTATTTTTATCCTGCTGTTTATAACTAGCGAGTTTTCATTTTATTATATCATCGCTGACAATGTCACTGATTGTGATATCATTATCATCTTTGACAATTATATGAAGTTGAATTTAGCCACTGCTTCTTTATATTTTACATCTATGTAAAATGAATCAGTGGCGACTCTAACCGCGGTATCAGAAAATCTTTTTATCATCGATAGCAAATTAATAGAAGCATAAGCCAGCATAGAATTCCTTAAGTGCATATATTGGGAATATTCTCCGAATTGTGTTCCTTTGGACAAAAAAAAAGTCTTCACGATTGACATATATACCTCTAGATGCTGCATCCCGGATTATAAAGTCATATTCAACATCATCTATAATCAGTCGTGCAGAATAACGTTTGTGGTCGTATTTTCCACCCTGGATGAATTTACCAATTATTCTTCTACCGAGATCTTTTGTTTGTTTATTTCTAACTTCGAAGATCTCTTTGGACCACCTAACAATATATTCTTCGTCGAGATCAGGAATTTTTTTTTTGTTTTCGCTGATTATACTATCTAGACTAACGAGTTGTGGTAACCAAACCTCAGTTTGTTTCCGATATGATATAATTGCTTCACTGACAATCAGCGATACCAGTATTTTAGAATCAATCATATACCATAATAACACTATTGGCATCCAGTTTCTTTGAGAGATGTGTCTTCCAAACCAAACATAACAGCACGGATGAAGTCCTTTAGCCAATTCAAATGATAGCACACGAGCGAATCCGGTTAAATCAAAATCGGCAAGTGGTCCATTAATCTCAACAAGGGTCATCTCATGTGTGGGACGCCCAAATCGTTTAAAATATACAGAGCATTCTCCGTACCCGAGAAAACTCCCTGGATAACACGCAACCATATCAACCAAAATGACACTTTTGAGGTCATATTCGCTATTCCATAATCCACCATGGCCATAAACCACGCAACTGGCTTGGATATCTGAGAGAAATTCAGCTCTTGCTGGTTTGCATAGATTTCTCTTTCTCGCAAAATGAGCTGCAACTGACTGAATGGTAAAACAGTTTGTTAGTAATTGATCGTAGTGTTCCGTGGAAAAATCACTTGCTAATTTTCCCATCTCGTCGTGAAGAGCTTCAGTACGATATAATTCGCCGTTGGATTTCACAAATTCATCAAATTTGCAATCTTCGTCTTTGAAATTCTGAAATAACCACACTGACACAGGATCGTTTTTACTCTCGGCGTGAATAAAATCAAATAAATTTCCTGTGTAGTATTTTCTTGTTCTATCACGTGGAAATAGTGTTACCGCAGGTGTCCACACGTGTGCATTATGGTCAATAAATTTGATTTGAGCTCCTTTTGATTTATATTTCGATTCGTGTAATACCTCTCCAGTTATCGTCATTACAGTTATTGGGAATCTTAATGATGTTTCTAATTCGGCTATATCTTGATTTCTTGCGCCGCTCTCCCTAACTGATCAACCCAATTCGTTTATATTTTTGCGTCTTAGATCCGTCAATTTGTTTCCACCCAATGCATTTGTAAAATGCTCTATTATTCGTTTCCCTACACAATTCAACGACGAATGTTTCATGGGTTTTAGTTTCTCAATACTCGGTTTATCATTTAACGAATAGATCCCATAAACAACCGAGGTCACAGGATAGGATCTCTTGTAATATGGTTTGTCAATTCCAGTCAGAATTCCTGGTTTGGAATCATGACTCACAGTGACCTTTTTTCATCTTTCAGGATTTGTTGAAATATATCGCGTGTAATCCAATTCCCCATTCCTGAGCGGATAATGAATTTCACTCTAAACAAAATATTTTTTTCCGGTCAAGATGCGAGATTATCACTGCTGCTCTTTCGTCATTCATGGTAGCATCAACGCCACCATCAATTCGAAATGTTGACCAACAGTGAGATGCACCATCACACTTAAATTTATTAAATCCCTCAACGATTTTACCCAACATCCTTCTATCACTGTTTAGACTCTTTGGTACATCAGTGGATACTCTATCGATATTTAATTTAGTAATTTTCTAAGCCGTACTTTTCGATAATCTCCTGCATATTATAATTACAACATGTATTTAAATAAAGAATTTATATATAATGAATCATTGCAAATGGCTTATGATATGATCAGTAACTGTCTGTAATAAATCATGCAGAAATGAATTCTGTGTATATCATTCACAAAGCGTACGACGGGGAAGTTTGGGCTCTGACCTTGCATTCGATGTGGGTAGGTGTGAGAAGAAAATCAGTTGTGCATGAATTGTGGTGGTAAGCGATACAGACAGTTCAAACGCTATTATGATAAACGAGTTAAAAACTATATCAATGACCTTGACTCCGTCAAGGACAAAATTATAAGAACACCTCAAGACTACATTGATAGATTCCCAAGTAATAATTAAAACAAATTATTAATTAGACAAATAATACATAGAAATGAACAAAGAATTTCAACCACATCCTGTGATCAGCAATTATGAGCCATCTCGTGACGGTATGGTCAGAAACCACAGACTTAAGAATCCAGTGGGTGTTGTGAATAATCAAGGATATTTGATATTTAGTGCTGGGAGGAAAATATATCTTAATCACAGAATATTATATGAGCGTTTCCACGGATTGATCAAAAAAGGATTTGTAATCGATCATATTGATTCCAATCCTAGGACTAATTCCTTGGCTAATCTACATACATACATTTGAATTGTGCATATGTTGCATTAAGGGGAATAACTCGTGTGGACTTGTGTATACGATTTCTGAAACTCTTTTGTTGTACAGTGGCCTCATGTATTTGTTTTGTCAGAAAAAGAATCAAATAAATAGGTATTTACAGCAGCAGTATTCTTTTTTTAAATTCCTTTTTCATGTATATGGACTTGTTTATATGCTGTCAATAATCACAATTAAGTAAGCAAAAGAGTAAAAAACACACCACTGATATAATCTTCGTGTATTAGTTAGCTTATATAGAAACCCTTCTAATATATTATTGGGCTTTGCGAAGATCAACATGAACATGAACCACAACACTATTTGTTTTTGCATTCAACCCGGGGTGATTTTGTGGGTTAGAGTGGTTTAGTTGAATGTAGCTTATAGCCCATTGTGTATGTGCAGTCCCCCTGTAATCCATTGTTATGTGTTATATTGTCTTGTGCCGTCCTTATAAAAAAAAAACTGGGATCGATTCTGACTCGTTTTCGTATATATATGCCTTATAAACCCGCCACAAGACTCGAATGGGGTTAATAAGGATGTATTAATGTCTTATATGTGCCTTATAAACTCGCCATACACACTCGAATGGGGGTTAATAATGATGTATCAATGTCTTATATGTGCCTTATAAACTCGCCATTACACTCGAATGGGGGTTAAAAGGTCCACAACATTTGACACAATAGACCATGATACATTACTTTAAACGGTTGTATTAATGACTTATATGTACCTTATAAACTCGCCATAACACTCGAATCGGGGTTAATAAGGATGTATTTTCTATCATAAACCATATATGTACCATCCTCTATGTGCCTTATCAACTCGCCATAACACTTGAATGGGGTCTAATAAGGTTGTATTGTCTATCATAAATCATATATACGAAATCAAATTAGAATTGATCGCAGTTTTTTTTTTTTGTATTTTGTATTATATATATACATCAATATCAGATCAGACGCACAATAAATTCCAAAATCAAAATAATTAACAATATAATTAAAGAGAATAATACACATTCTTCCGAGACAGTTTCTTAAACGTCCATACTGCCTTCAAACCACTACATGTTAATGACACAAATATGAATTAGGCAAGCTCAGTATAGACTATACCGTTATTACACACAATGAAGTATGTATTGACAAGTTGTATGGAGATGAAACTCTATATCCAATGATGAAACCACCAAAGTCTCCATTGATAACGCGAACACTTGCACTAAAACAATGAACACGGAAGTAATGTCGCATTTATATTGTGTGAAATGTAGGAGGGGTGGGTGTTCGTAGATTTTTAGATTAGAAAATCCTATGAATTTTTACAATAATGGTAAATGAATCGTTATCAACTAGACCAGCCCGCGAGATATTGGTTGCAATAAGGCGATTTATTCCTGTAAGGGACTCTTTAAGAGGCAAATTACAAGCAAGACGGGACTTTTAAACCGACTTTGCAACTGATACTGCACAATTATTCAAACATGTTACTACAGCAACCGGGAAAGTCGTATCCAACACTGAAAAAGCCATTTGAGGAGATAATACTGAGGAACAACGAGGGAAAAAAAACCTTCTTCCTGTACTTCAACAAATAGCAAAGGAAACTGAACAAAGACAAAAATTCCAAAAGACACTTCCTAGTGATATAATAGCTGCACAACCACCACCTCCTCCTGCACCCCCCCCCCCCGTTATCACACCACAACCATCTCCCCACCACCACCCCTACCTGCAGCAACAAGGTGATATTGAAGAAGAAGAAGTTGTACGACTTGAACAACAACAAGAACAACCAGGACAAGAGGAAACTCCGAAGGAAAAAGTATATACACCTGAACAAATATTTACAAACGAGGCGTTGGATGAAATTTAAAAAATTCTGATGATGAATTAGCTGATTTTGCTGCTAAAATATTTCCAAAAAGATAAGGGAAAAATAAATAAATGTTGGATATGAAGAAGCTATTAAAACTGCTGATACCTGGTAGAGAAAAACATATGTGGCAAAACACGGTGGAGAGAGAACCTATAAAAAAGATGATAAATTTACCAAATATATAAAACAATAGAGGATAAGAAAAAGGGTTCGCCACCATCATATGAGGAACCATTCCCCGAAGAAACAAAAATAAGAGCTGAAGTTTATCCCACACAAGGTGCAACTGGTAAAACGAAAAAATTTACTGCTGCTGGATATTCAAGCGGTGTTACAGGTAATGGTCTAGTTGGTTGTCCTAATAATATTCTTGGGGACATAGCACGATTAGAAGTGCTCGTAGGAAAGAAACGAGCTGGAAATAACTCACCGGAAATAATTAATGAAGCCGCTGATACATGCAGATGACTATTTGAGGGTGGTGTCATGGATATTGGTGTATATCGAGAGTTTATTGATGAACAAGCCGAAAATCCTAGGGATTTTTACGGTTACCACAGTGACTAATTTAAAATTGTTTACGATGAAAATCCGTAGGATTTTTACTATTAGATAAATGTCATTTAAATAAGATGATGATACACTACAACCACAACAATCCATCCATGGTCTATGTAGTAAACTCAGGACTTCCCGTTGATAGAGCCTATTACGGAGATGGTCTAGGCAATACCATTGCAGGGTTATGTACAAGAATGTCCCCCAAAATTGCACCAATCGCAAAACAATTATCAATGAAAGCTATTGCTGTTATTCGTGATAAGGGTATCAGCGCTGTTGGTGATGCCGGGAAAGCATTTTCCGCCGCAAAAGAAAACCTACTAGTGTTAGTTCGGCGAAGAAGATACCAAAATCATTGGGGCCACTACCATCTACGGAGATCATGTCTGCGAGTATTAGTAAAATAATAAATAACGCAGTGGATCAAAATATAGCATCACGGATAAATGATGAGGACAATATTCCTGCAAATATGATAGCGGGAAGTGGCCTGACGAAGTCATCGAGATCGGGATTTAGATCAAGAAATATACAATAATATGTTCAACTCGTCCCCTGACACAGCGTTCGATTTAAGTGCCCAAGTGGGCAAAGTTGATTCTGTCCGCGATTATCGATTCTATTCCTATAATGCAGTACAACCAAATATTCGATCAAGTATAAAAACTTCAGGTCCACGATACCAGCAAATATGTTCTACATGCTGAAGCATTTATCGAAGTAGAAGGAGAAATTGTAACAAATAGTCATGCTGCTAATGATCCACCATATGCAGATAACCCAAATGTACAAATTGGCTTAGTCAATAATGGTTTCATGGAGCTATTTGAGAGCACTAGATATATGATTGATTGAAGAGAGATTGAATACGTAGAGCGTGATGTTATTGTTGCTACAACAATATTTGGGTTAGCTAGATACTCTGATGATTATACAAGATCAGCGGGTCCATCTATCATGTTCCCTTAGGATGCTTATGATAACGCTGAACACGTTCAGTATGAAATAAGACGACCAATGGATCGTTCTAATCCTGCTGATGGTGGTAATCCCGCTGTTCCTATCGCTACTGTTGCTATCAAGGATATGATTATAAATATCAATCCTGATTACAACCTAGGATTTGCTACACGCGTAGCAATGTTGAAAAGACCGCGTAGATTATTCACATGCTCGAATCCGCTGCATCATATATTTGGATTTTGCAGAAATGTTAGACAAGTCATTTATGGAGAGAAACATACAGTAGTACTCATGCGAAAAGGCGATCATAATGATGCAATCTGGCGTGATGCTGATGTTGCTGATGATATTGTAAATATAACAAAACTTTCTCTCTGTGGATGCCAGTAATGACTCCATCAATCACCGCAGAAGCAAAATTACTATCATTTATGGATCATGGAGGAAAATCATTGCTATCATGGCTAACAACGATCACGGATACCATGCAATCCACTGTTAATGGTATATTTACGTGGCACTTGGCATCAAAACAGGGTGTTGCTGAGCCGCGTCATATATTTATTGCGTTACAGTATACTTCGCGACTGGGTTCACAAACACGCAGTCATATGATATTTGATCAATTGGGTGTTAATGAAGTATCGTTGAGGATAAATGGTCAAGAGGAACCATCGGAGGATATTTTACTTAATTACGATAAAAACCAAAGAGCACGTGCGTATCATTGGTTGTTGACATTTGTGGGACGCGATAATAATGTAGATACCGGTCTGCAAATGTCACAATTGGATTTTGGAAACCAATATCCAATTTATTACTTTTCGTTGGAACATCTTGATTTAACAAGACAATCCGTCGTTGAAATTCACTTTCGTGCTCGTGTAACAGATCCTGGTGGTGCTTACAGAGCAGCTGATGTCATTCTCAGTGACAAATCAGTGCTATTCGAAGGTGTTGGTGGATGTATGCGAGTAGTTGATGCACCAGTAGAAAACATGTAAACAATTAGATCAATGTGTTATTAAATAAAATGTCATATAGTCGAGTTAATTTCACGTTGACTCCTGGTCAAATTAAACAATTGCAATCGGATTCAGCTAAACAATGTGGAGCTAAGATATCGCTCAAACACAATCAAATGTCTGGTGGTCAGAATAAACTATCACTGACAGCTCGTCAATTTAAACATTTCAATGATGCTAACAAGGATAAAAAAGGTGTTAAGGTGACTCTCTCTGCGGCCGCGATCAAAGACATGATACAATCCGGGTTATATTTCCGCTGTTAGTTGCGATTCCAGCACTGAATGTAGCCGCGGCCACAGCGGTGGCGAAAACTGCCGCGTTAGGAGCCGTTGGTACAACGGCAGGGATGGCACTAAAGAAAGCAACCGGAAAAGGGTACAACAAAACGATCAGGAAAGGTTCTAAGACTACCAAGAACTCCGTGCTCATGGTACACAGGAAAGGGCCTGAGAATACAAGGAACAATTTACTAACAATAGTTCCAATGTCAAACTTTTATTTAAACAATGCTGCTAAAAAATACGCGATAAAAAACGTTATAGGTGTTTTTTTATGTGAGATCAATTACCAAAACAACCAAAACAACGCTGAAACCGGTATCATTAATCTCGATAACAGCACCGGACCTGGAACTCACTGGGTATTGTAAATAGCGTGTACACGATTCAACACGGATCATTTGCGTGGACACCACTCGCTAACACGCTAAGTATCACTACAACCGTCAAAGGTATTTATCGACTAACACTAATATCACCTGTTCAGTTTAATATTTCATCAACGAGTTCAATTGGAGCCAATAATACAATATCAACGATCATCGATAAGGATACAACTGAACAATTTATGATAACAAAAACAGATACTTGTTTGGTTAGGACATCAGTAACATAGTATGTTGAATTCCTGGCGGATATGAGTAAATAACTGAATTGAATTCGTCAGCATTTTATGTAAATACAATGCCATCACAGCAGTATTGTTATGATCAGGTCAGAGAATTTCAAACTAGACTCAGAACGCTCAATGAGGAGTTCCAAGTAAAAATAATAAATACAGACGAAGAATTACCATAGTTGACGTTACTGCGTACTCGGTATCGGGTGTAATTACCGGAGCTGGTATTATACTCTCTTCAGTGACAATTGTTGCCGCGATAGCTGTTCCAATTTGTATATCCGCGGAAACAACAATCGCGAGA
Organism: Unio pictorum; assembly: GCA_030141615.1. Lineage (NCBI taxonomy): Eukaryota > Metazoa > Mollusca > Bivalvia > Unionida > Unionidae > Unio > Unio pictorum. The sequence continues at coordinate 768,960 of JARLTB010000176.1, read as the reverse complement.
ATAATTTCAAAAATAACAACAACAAAAATCATTTAGCCAGCGCAAACTACAGGATTACATAGTTAAGCTCCATGTTGTGTCAACCGCGTACTCGCAATTATCCTCAATGATATCATCATCCATCGATGACACATTAATATCCGATAGTGTGTTTACGATTCCGCGATCTCAAAATTAGAAAAACAAGATGAATATAATGCCAACATCGCAAGAACTACTTCCGCGGATAGCGGAAAATACCACCCCAGTGAAAACCAGCATGATCTCAATAACCTAGACCAATCCTAAATTCAGTGTGAATTTCCCTACTGAGATTCCAGTTAAGGAGATAGCGCTAGCAAAATTACAAGTGTATCACAGTTGGCCAAAATATTAGATCAAAACCGTTCGGCGGTCAACAACCAAATACTCCCTTAGTGTTTGCGAGTAAGAATAAACCTGATGGTACTCCAGACTGGAACGTTGTTTCGCTTCCATCTGGGTCCTAACAAATTGATCAGATCAATAATGAATGTCACCGTATAATAAAATCCATTACTGGAAAAGGATCAAAAATCACTATAACAGTTCATAAACCAACACTCTCATCTGCGATTGAGATAAACTCACCCGGGTATGGTGTAGATATATATAACAGCTTAATCAGAACAATACTTAGATGGCCTGAAAACCCACCTCGGACATCTTATCAAAATGTATACAAACCTAAAATATCTGATTATGTCACAGATGTACAATCATATCATGAAATTACTCCATCATATCAAATTTATTTGCCTGGTATAAAAAAATATAGAATTAACCGGTAAATTCACATTTCTTGAAAAGAATACCATGCAATGGGAATCTGTATTTGACTCATCTACTAACATCGTATTTATTTTAAATAATGTCATTGGTTATTTTAACGAGATTAATCAATTACATAAAACACAACCAAAACGACTATATCAGAGTTTCAAAGATCATCTTTTTGATATAGCAAAGCCACGAAGCGATATTATAAAATATGTTGGGATATTAAATCAACTTGTATCTGACATGGAATATATCCATAAACAAATAATTCAAGTAATAATTAATGACAAGAATGGAGATAAACACAAATTTCAAACTGCATATAATATAACAGAAGCCGATTTACCCGATTTCAAGTTTCCTGGATATAACGCAAATGAACTAAAAAAATCTGTCAATGATCGTATCCAGGAAAGCTTCTCTCTGATATACGATACATTGAACAAAATGCCACAAATACAACAACCATTCTCAAACATAATAATGATCCAGATATGGCGGTAGGCATATTGCTCCTCAGAATGTGGATATTTCCTCGGTTATTGCTGTGAATTTAGTATGTGATGTCATCGAAGGAAGTTACCAAAAAAATCTCGAAAAATCAAATCAGGCCCACCAACAGCTCCACCCGGATTTCTAATAATTGAAGACCCAACTAATCCGGTGTATATGAGATGTCATTATAATTCATTAACGAGAATTAATTTCAAAATCACTGACCAGTCCAATAATTTGATTGATTTATGAGGAGAGATTTTACAAATTAGTCTGTTTGTGAAATCCTAAAAGGATGTACCCCGTAGCAGCAGCGGGGGTGCGACAACGACTTTGCGTCTCCATGGGAACTTTTTTTTTCGATTTTGGAAGAAGCCTTGGTTTGCCAAATAGACGCCTCTACAAAGTTGTTGGATTCGCCCTCCCTGCTGCTCATACATACTATATGGTTCGGGAGTATTAATTATGTGACCCCAGTAGTTTTCTCGTATAATTAGAATAAACAGATGTGTTTGTTACCTACAATGGTTGTACATTACTCAGTCATGTGATTAATAGCTGCTCATAACTCATATTTGCAGAGTATAAAGCAAATTTGTTGTTTTTTTTTTTTGTTTTTTTTTTTTTGTTTTTTTTTTTTTTTTTATTGAACACAAGGTATCAGGATTTTACATATTCCCCTACATCACCACCTGACCTGGCGTATGGGGCATGATCTTAAATTCTAGAGACCCTTGTGCATCAAAAAGATGTTTAATAATTATAATACCATTTGTTCTCCACCTTGTGTATGATTTAAAATTATCTACAGTCACTAAATTAAGAATATCTTGAGACAAGTATTCATTGACAGTAGATGGTTCATTTTTCCATTGAGATAACGCATAAATAACATCACGCCAAAAAATATTTTTAATTAATTTAGAGATTACTTTTAGTTTAGTTTTTCCTAATGAAAGTAACAGCATACCTCCAAATTTTCCAAATATTTGTTCAGAAACCAGTTTTTGCCATAAGCCATCTTCGTTTATTAAGAGGCGCCTAATCCAGGTAAGTTTTATATAACACACAAATGAATGCAAGTGAATCATATTTAACCCCCCTTCCTCAAAAGAAGCTATAAGTGTGTCTCGTTTAACTCTCTCAGTTTTACTGCCACAAATAAACTGGAAAAATAATGTATTCAGTTCCTTTTCTATATGGGGTGGAGGATTTGGCAAAGCTGCAAAAAGATGAATGAATTTAGGCAAAAGCAGGGACTTTATCAAAGTAATTTTTCCAATAATGGATAAATTTCTTATACTCCACCAGCCAAGCAGTTTCTTAACTTCCTTTAACTTCATCGAATAATTAAGCTCTACCATATCCTCCAATTTCAAAGAGAAATATACTCCCAGCAATCTAAAATTAGACATTGACCAGTTAATATCAATTTCTTGACATATTTTTTCATTAGAATATTTTTTGTTTCCAATCCAAATTGCTTTCGATTTCAAAACATTGCAGTGCAGACCTGACACCAAAGCAAAATCATTTAAAATCTGCATGGTTGTCCTCAAGGACAAATGAGAACCATCTAATAATAGAAAAGCATCATCAGCGTACTGCCCTATTTTAAACTCCATTTCATCATAAAAAATGCCTGTAACATCTGTGTTTTTCTTTAGTTCTGTTGCAAGAAGTTCAATTCCTATTATAAAAAAATAGGGTGATAAGGGGTCTCCCTGGCGACAACCTCTCTCCAAATTAAAGAATGGGGATAAATGTCCATTATTAATAACACAACTTTTTGATTTATTGCAAAATAGCCTGAACCAGTGACAAATTGATTCTCCAAAGTTAAAAGACTTCAGAGCAGCTTCTAGAAAGTCCCATTCAACTGAGTCAAACGCTTTTTCAAAGTCTATCAATAGGAGAAGACCAAATTCAATTTTTTCCTCAAGGTATTGCATCAGGTCATACAACAATCTTGTATTTTCACCAATGAATCTCCCTTTCATAAGACCCTTTTGGGTGTCACTGATGATAAACGGGAGTACTTTTTTGACCCTATTAGCAATTGACGCTGAATCAATCTTGTAATCCACATTAAGTAGAGAGATTGGTCTCCAATTTTTTTATAAATTTCCTGTCTTTATCTTCTTTTGGAATGCACGTTATGATCCCCTGAGACTGAAATTCTGAAAAATGATTCATATCATATCCAGTATTTAGAGACCTAAAGAGAAAACCGCCTAGGTCTTTCCAAAAGAATTTGTACAATTCTACCGTAAATCCATCAGAACCAGGGCTAGTTTCATTTTTCATATTTTTTAGTGCTAAACCACATTCCTCAAACGTTAACTTACCTTCACATGAACTTCTTTCAAAATCTGAGAGTTTTTTATCATGGTTAAAAAACTGGTTAAGCGTTTGAAAGTTACATTTGTTTTTACTTTGGTATAATTTTTCATAAAAGTCTTTCTGTTGATTTAATATTTCTTTTGAATCTGTTACCCTTGTTCCATCTTCCTTAGTTAACTCTTTTATTGTTTTGTTTGTGTAATTTCTCTTTTCGAGATTAAGAAAATATTTAGAATTTTTTTCACCAGATTCATACCATCGTGCCTTAGATCTTAACATTATACCTTCCACCTCTTTTTTCCTCATTTCTTCTAACTCCGCTTGTTTTTTGTTCAATTCTTTCATCGTAGTGGGGTTATTATTTTGATTCACTAAAGCATGTAAGGTATTTATTTCAGCTTCCATTTTCCTGAGATTTTGTTTTTCCTGTTTTGCTTTAGCTTGTGAATACATAATAGATTCTGATCTTATTATCATTTTAAGGATTTCAAAAAACAATTGATCATTACATGTTAGTTTCACCTGAAGTGGGTTTTTCTTATCACCTTCACAATAATATTCTTCTACTGTGCTAGTTATACATTTTTTTTACCAATTTAATATATTCATTTTGCTTTAATAGCTTTGAATTGAATTTCCAGTATCGAGGACCTCTCGGTGCTGCAGATATAGACAATTTGAGTGTTATTGCTGAATGATCTGTTTTATAGCCAGGAATAATAGAGGCGTCTATACAATTTGAAAACATGTCCTCAGAGATTAAACAATAGTCCAGTCTACTCTGTTTCACAGGGCTTGCCTGATGCCAAGTAAATACTCTACTGTCAGGATTGACTGTTCTCCAAGGATCCAGTAAATCTAGTTGATTCTTGATGTCCTGGACTGCTGCTCGGGCCATGGAGTGTTTATCATGCAAGATATTATAAGAGTCAAGCTCCATGTCCTGAACAACATTCCAGTCACCACAAATAATAACAGAGGAATTTTCAAAATTTATAATATCCTCTTTCAAAGTTTTAAAAAACTCAGCATTATCATCATTATGACCATATAGATTCACTAGTGTGAATCTCTGTCCATTAACTAATAAATCTAAGAGAATTTATCTGCCCTGACAATCACATCTGTTTCTAAGAATAAGAAATTCAAAATTATTTCTAAACAGGATAGCAACACCAGCACTACTGCTAGATTTATGGCTAAAAACACACTTATATCCCCATTCAGCCTCCCAATACTTCTCAGTCTCAACTGTACTATGTGTCTCTTATAAACATATAATAGATGCTTTCTTTTGTTTGACCCAGCAGAAAATATCTCTTCTTTTGAGATCAGAACTATGTAGACCCCTAACGTTCATTGACAAAATTTTAATTTGATTATCCATTGTTAAATCTTGTTTTAAGTAAAACTTTCACAGGGCTTATATAGACATGCATCACAAAACCATTATCATGAAAAATGCTCACATACACCTTGGGACACACTCTCACACACATAACCACATAATGCTTAAAAAATCGATAAGTGTAGTACAGTGTCATGCACCATTGGGTACATATATAATGTTGCCCAATATAGTGATACATGAACTCTGTTCTACCCTGGAGTGTTGGTATAATTAGTAAATATAAACATCAATACAGTATGATTGAGAAATAATACTTTTTGTCCATCGATTCAAGATTGAAATACAATGTGCATATTTCAAAATTTTAGATACAAGATTATAAGAACATTCTTACCTTTTACAGGTTTTGTCCTTTTCCGAAAATCACTTTTCTAATTTAAATATATATAATTAAAATTAAAACTGTGCATATCCAATTTTGGAACAAAGTTCTATACCTCCAAATGTGTCCAAAATCAATATGGAGAAAAATCATTTTGTTTATAAATTGCGATTTAGTGTTTCACCAATGTCGTCAAAAAGGTCAAATTTGTACCTTTTTCCCGCTTTTGTTTTTGCATACACACTGCAATTAAAGTACCAGGCAGATTCAATTTTTGGATGGGAAGTTAATCTATTTATGAGACCCATAGTTTGTCTAGTAACATCTTCTACTATTCTTACATTACATTTGTTCTTGAAATCCCTTTTCCTCTTGGCGATGTTAACTTTGGATTCTGCATTCCAAAATTTCACAATTAATGGTTTAGGGACACCATTCTTCCCAGGGATCCGATGTATTGCGAGAATATCTCTCTCATCTACCTCATGACCTGTTACATTCTTCACCATCTCTGCAAACTTTGCTCTGACATTTTCATTTTGTGATTCAGGCAAGTTGAAAATTTTTATGTTGTTTTTCCTTGAGTATTGCTCATTGTGGTTTGCAATCTTCATGGCTTCTTTGGAACAATCTGTATTATTTTTCATTTCTTCTTTTAGTTTTTCACATTCTTTCTTAGAATCAACTAATTCTTCTCTTAACTGATTATTTTCGAAGTTCATTGATTCTATTTTTTCCTCTAACTCTTCTGTTTTGTTAACAATTTGTTTGTCCACTTCCTTCATCAGTTCGATTTTCAGTTTCTCAAACAGCTTGGATACTATGTCGGACACTAATCCACCTAATTCCTCTCTGATCACTAATAAATTAATACTAGTTTTTATTTCGAGTAGATCCCTCTGGATTAATTCAACACAACTCACCTCTTCATTAGTAACAGTCGACAATTTGTTATTTACTTGTAAACAAGTTCACAATTTAGTACTAATACTTTTCATCTTGAAAATAAAATAAACTCGTCAATAGTACAATATAGTTCACGTCCTAATAATTATATACGCCTCATTCATATAAATATGATACTGAGGGCTATGACCGGTGCATTGAAATTAGACAGTTCATACGCGTGATCAAAGACAAATAACAACATAAAACGTCTCATGGTAATGGGACATTATCATATTTAATCTATTGATGCTATATGAAATTACCAATACATAATTCATATCTTCTACAAGAATGTGTTTCATTTTTCATCAGGTCCATCATTGAAACATTATTGTGTAAACAATATTGAGTACACATATATACTGCAGTAATAAATAGGACAAGCAGTACTGCAGTAAAGCAGTGCAACATGTTGCATAAGATTATTCTTGGGCAATTAGAGATCTGTATCACTGTCATATATAAATAACTTTTTTCATGGAGGAGGTGAGCTAGTCATGCTTGTGAAATAATTGTGTCGTAAGTACTACTAATTGTAAAATCATTCCCATTTATGAAAGAGTGTCATATAAACGAACCTAGCCGATAAACGTGAGCTAAACTAGATTCTCTGAACATTTGTTTTTTCTTTGTCTTGAAAGTATTTAAAGTGCTACAGTGAAATGTGCGTGTACTGTTTGTTGTTAATACTTGTAGATATATATTGGATTCAGTTGCGTGACAACGGAGATGCTTAACACAATAGAAGAAAGCTATTGTTTCTGTATTATTGAGAAAGTTGCGAGTGTTGTGGCCTGTAATGTGTATAGTCTGCGTGTCCCTTAATTAATGGAATTTTCTTTTGGATTTTAGGCCAAGACAAGGAACTTCGAGTCAATGGGTTATATCATTTTTCTCTCCACGAAGCTATGATGTGTAAAGGCTTAGTATATGTACATGTATCAGTATTATCTATCATAGTTCATTCCACACAGCATTGAGAACTCTGTTCTATTCACATTTCTAGAATGCATTGTTCAGGTCAACAACATTAAATGTAGCTAACAATATATAAACTGTTTTAAACGAAGTATGTAAAACATGTTAAGTAGCCTTAGATACGTTTAACGAAGAGTTCTGTCTGCATCTAGAATCAAATCGAGCATACTGTGTAGAACTACCTTGGAAACTACCAAAACGTTCGACATCGTGTGGATGTGTGTGTTTCTCTCTCGAAATGTTTTGTAAGCGGATTAACCTTAAGTTAGTACTTGTTTTCGTATACATTTGTTGTTGATATTGTCGCTTTTAAAACAGTTATGTCAGGCCACAAGTGTTTGACGTTTGTTCAATAAAGTACGAAGAAATATTTGCAAAAAATAAATAAAATAGTTCGGATATTGCGAGAGTATGTTGTCAGCGATTTCGTCGTCCTTTGCTGATAAAACGTAAGAGTCATGTGGTTAGACACTGCAGAAGCCACCAAAGTTTAATTTTTATTGCATTAGTTTTGAGCGCGTGCATTCTTTCAATTAGACTTAGAAAAGTAATGTTAGCAACCCAGATAGATTTATCTGTCGCATGGGTGAGAAAGAAATGTAAATGAAGCCATATATATATATATATGTGTGTGTGTGTGTGTGTGTGTGTGTGTGTGTGTGTGTGTAAGGGCTTCGATTGTGCATACATATCGAAAACACAAAAGTGTTACAATTGTACGTATATTTGACACCGAATGTAGTACTAATTCCAACTTTTCACATTTAAAAGCGTTTGAAATCTAGCATTTCTTCACATCGATAAGCATATATAATTCATACATGTGTTTCGATATCGAGTTGTAACGGACGAACAAGACAAAGTCGGTTTCCCAATCATACACCAAGACAATCGTGAATCGACGTCGTCTTAGTTCAGACTTGGATCTACAAAATATAAATCATGTTCCATTTTATTGTCATATTCAGTCATAGAAATTAATTTCATAAATCTCTTTCTTTCATTAGGTTTAAATACGCAAGTGTGTAAAATAATTATTTTCGAAAATATCACGTTGATTAAAAACTTTACAGCCATTCTTATAACCAAATGATCTGTTATATTGTTTGCATATCTTTGTAGTAACACGCTATTTCAAAATATAGTTTGCATTGTACATATGCAACAGAAAGGAACTCCTTTGCAAATGGATGCATCTTAACCTCGGATCCAACCTGTTCCGATTATAATTTGGACATGCATTTTTAGCCTGCGGAACTGCCTGGCTAACGACAATGATATCATCTAACGACAATGATATCATCTAACGACAATGATTCATCTAAAGACAATGATATCATCTAAAGACAATGATATCATCTAAAGACAAGGATATCATCTAACGACGCACAAGGCATGTACTCACCTATTTCGAACTATACGGAGCACATCTGCCTTCAAAGCACCGCTGCAAATATATAAATGTGTGTACATGACTTTCAATATATCTGTTATTTTCTCTTCAATGACAACATTTTTACATATAAATGACTTCAGAATGATACTGACTTCATATATATATATATATATATATATATATATATATATATATATATATATATATATATATATATATATATTGACTGGGTGGGTTGGTAGATGATTGGGTGATGTTGATGCTGTTGCTGTTTTATATAAATTGAATGAAAAATAAAACTGGGGATTTTGGACCCAAAACTATGCAAGTTGGCTCAACGACCTTACCAACTACAGATACAAATTAATTATTGTAAATAAATATGACCGATTTTCTTGTCATACATAATTACAATTGATACAACCTTGGAGGACGGTGTGTTTGATTTTAGAAAGAGAGTAGCAGAGAGACAGACAGACAGACATATTACCATAAAAGTGCCACATACGGTTCCTGTTGCTGCACTGTAATACAATGGTCTGCATATGTAGGTATTTGGATCTGTACATTGCAGTGCATGACAAATATCTTCTAGTAAATAACTCTAAAACATAACGGAAATGTATATATTCGAAGTGTAAAATGTTACTTATGTTTGTTTAATATGTGATATTTCATATATGTCCTTCCAATTATTTACATTGTCAATGCCATCAACTGCACCCAGATTATTATACTTATATTCAGTATTAACGCAGACAAAAAAAATTTAATGCACGTGTTACTGTGAACCTGAAATGAACCGACTTGAAGTTTTTTTCGTATACCAAACCAATTATGACCAACAATATCTGTGTTGTTGTTATTGTAGGATTTGACGATATTTTTCAGCACACGATAGGCTATACATCGCTGCCAGTATTAATGGTGGAGGAATAACCCGGGAAAACCCCAAGGAAGAACCACCGACCCACGAGAAGATACTGGCAAGCCTTTTCACATACACGCATTGGCCGAATATGAGACTCGAACCCATACAGACAGAGCTGAGATGGCAGTGATCCGTAACGGAGAGCGCTTTAGACCACTCGGTGACATATTGTGTAGCTTTTAAATTAGATATGAAAGTCACATGAAAACCAATTAAATGAGAAAAAGTGTAAACGCAGAATTTAAACACTAATGAGATTAAACCGATCATGATATAAAAGATTGATTATACTTAGCTATTAAAAGTTATCCTCGTGTGATAACAGTACATTTACTCCATGATAGGGCTGATTAATTAATTACCTTAAATACAATTATATTTGACAGTATATGATCCAAAATATTGAATAATAGTTATGTTTCAAATCTGCGATATTATGATAAATAATTACGCTACAGACATGACACAAGCAAGCAGGTTTATATCAGAATGTAATTTACCGGTAGTGATAGTTAATTCAGACAAGCCCAAATGTTAATAATTCTATATCTTGAAATATCAATGGAGGCTAAATTGTAAAATCTATGATTTTTCTTATTAACACACCGTTTGAAAGCTAAAATTGAAAATTCAAACATGACATCCTTAAGATTCATAAGTATACCGAATCAATCTGAATGAATAAGAATTGTGATGTATGAAGATACAAATCCGTAAGTAGTGGGGTTTTTGTTTGGGAACATATCGTATTATTTTTTTGTTCAAGCTTGATGTAATCATAAAAAAAGAAAGACGTTTTCAACCTTTGAGTCTTGCAGTCCACTTGTCAGACGGAATACGCGCATATGTTCACGATCATTTCTAGAAATGAATTGTTAACTTTGCAGTTATGGTTTGTCTACTTGTATTTATTAGTGGTGTATCGTTAGGCCATTATGTGAATCCTTTCAATGCTCTTCTCTTCGGCATCTTTCAGTGCTTGGCTACATGAACAATGTTTAGACTACATGTCATGACCTGTTTGTAACCTTGTATGTTCTAGGTTAATATCGTAGGTGTTTGTATGATGCATCGCCTGTTTTAAAGAATATATTCAGATTAAACAACCATACTTGTAGAGTGAGGCCTTGCATGTCACCACATTTTTGGGTAACTGTGCATCAAAACTTGAAAAAATGTCCAATTAAATCCTATCTCTCATTTTCGCTTAGAAAATACAAGTTATTTCACTTGCGCTGTTAACGGTTTTAAACATTCTTTTTAATCACAAACGTTTCATTTACTTGCAATAGCATATACAGTTGTATTCACACTGATTAAAGTGCATGCATGTGTTAATAATGCCCACTCAAATTATATTTTAAGGTGTTCTTTTTTCGCATATAATCTATTTGTCATTCATAACCAAAATAATAGGGATTATATTATAATCTTATAATCTTGAATAAGAACATTGTTTTAACTAAAACTACATTGAGAACTGAAATGTTTTTTTCTCTATAGTGCACCTAATTTATCTTAACTTTTTAATAAATATGGCATTCTGTCGTTATCATGGCATCATACTATATGTTCCAAAAGACACCTCTAGCACATTCTATAATAATAATAATAATAATAATAATAATAATAATAATAATAATAATAATAATAATAATAATAATAATAATAATAATAATAATAATATAGACTGTGTATAGCGCCTAATCTTTAGTAGCTCTAAGTGCATCACAAATTAAGAAGGAGATGACTCCAATAAAACAACAACATAAAACCCATGAAATTAGGAAACATAAAACTTGCTGAAAATAGTGTCAACTTTCAATGGTCAATTCGTTCAACAGCGCTGGGCCCTGTTATGCAAAAGAATTTTGTCCATATGACTTCGTTTTCACAGAGTAAATAATGAGTATACGATTGTCAGAAGAGGAGCGTAAGCATCTTTCAGGTGTGTACACATGAGTGAGGCCAGATAGGTATGTTTGACTGGAGTCAGTCAGTGACACGTAGCACATAGAATACTACATTTCGTGTTTGATTCGGATTGAATGGATAGTCAGTGTAGGGTAAAGAGCAGCGGGGAGGCTTGCTCTGATCGTGGTGCTCTACGGATGAAACTTTTTGGAGACCAACCAGACAGAACTGAGTTACAATAGTTCAGTCTGGAAAGTAATAAGGAACACACATGCATCAATTGAAAGATATTTTCGAATGGAGCTGATGCATCTCATCTCATGATGTGAAGCCTTGCACATGTTCATGACATGTTGCTGAAATTTGAGAGTACTGTCAATAGTAACACCTAGGTTGCATATTGACAGTGTGAATTTAAAATTGATGTTGCTGATATTTATTGTTTGAGGTGAAGAATATGAATGAAAACGTCTTTGTGTTGTGATCAGAATGGCCGCAGGTTTCTGATCATTCGTCTGCAGCTTGCTACACGTCATCCATGACTTCAAATGCACCTTTCAACTCCTGAAATCGTAGCATCAACTTCATTTGAATGGCTAGATTTATATATTTGGGTGTCATCAGCTTACTATTGGTTAGATACTGAATGATGAAATATGACACTTTAGAGCGGCTGTATGTATAAAAAGAAGAGAACGGACCCCTGTGGAACAACAGAATATAGAACAACTGGGCTGGAGTGTATTTCATGTGCAGATACAAATTGTGTCATGTTGACTAAGTAGGGCTTGAAGCACAGTTAGACTGTATTGTGAATCCCAGATATATGCTGGAGATAGTAAAGAAAGAGATAATTGTCTATTGTGGCAAATGCTGCAAACAAATAAAGGAGGGTGAGGACTGTAATCTTTCTACTATCCAAAGCAGACAGATTGTCATTAACCACTTTCAGAAGAGTAGTTTAGGAGCTGTAGTATGCGCAAGATGTAGGCTTCACATTGCAAAAAGGCTGTTTGAATTCAGATGAGATACAATTTCGGTTGGAACAACATTTTCTAAGCATTTTTACATTGACGGGACATTAAAACTGGGCGGTAGTTCTTTAAATCGTCATGGTCGAGTGGTGCTATCTCCAACAGAAGCTTTACATTGGCAGTTTTGCAAAATGATCAAAATTCTCCGCATGAGAGAAAGATATTAATAACATCAGTCAGTGAAGGTAAAATTGGATCTAAACATTCAAGCATCAGTGAATGTGAAATTAGATCTAGTGCACGTGACGTTTGGTGCACTCTTCATCACGATCATCCGTACTAAATCCATAGAGACAGGTTCAAATGCTGCTAATAGTTGTCGCTGAAATTCTGTATCGCAACTGTATGGCGACGACAAGGCAGTTGAAACTGTGTTGCAAAGCTTATCTCTATTAGTTTGTACCTTGTCACGGAAGAAATTGCAAACAAGTTCGGAAGGTCTACTGGAAAAAAAGGTAGTTGGAAGTGGTGTGTACATGTTATTTGTGCTTCGTTCAAAACATCCATATTATTTATATTCCTTATTACTGCCATTGTGAAGACCATTAATAACAATTTGAAGTATTTGTCTACGCCACGTACATGATTATTTTGTCTGATATCATTACATTACATATATTGAGCCACGTAGTATTTTTTTTTCACATTTACTCAAAATGTTTATTTAAATTTGATATTTAACAATGAGTTTTCGCATACATAAATACATATATATCTTTCATCAGCTAACGAACACGTTTGCTGCAGATGTTTGAGTCGTTTTTCGTTTGCTTTAAATTTATTTCAAATGAGAGATACTTTGATGTAAGTTAATAGTCGTGCAAATGTTTGCCGATTTCCACAGCAAATTTGCAAAAAAAACCTTGGTTATTTTCATCAGGAACATTTGACCATTTACTTCACTTTTCCCCTTCCAAAAGGTTTCATCGATCAATGTCGGCTCAATGCCTTTTAATTACATTTTTGACATCGAGATACATTACTATTGCGATTTGTGCCTCGAATACACTGTGTATCATTAGAAGATTAATAATGCAACTGTGTGAACTGCATTCAAGATATGTTTTGAATGGAAAAGGATATATATTGAAAATTAACAGATTATAGATATTCAGAACTATTGCTTATGTTTAAACAAAATACATAATATTTAAATGCTAACCATCTGGGATAGGTTCTTTTTTAAAACATGCTTTTTTCTGTTTCATTTAATATATATAATGTCTTGTAGCAAACATTGCATGCTCGCTTAGGTTGATTTTGTGATACGTTGACCAGTTTGAGTATATATGAGAGTACATTTTATAATGAGAAGTGGCAGATGCTTAATCTGCTCGAGAAACGGACACATCAGCCCTAACACGAGTCTCTTGCTGCAATGCAGGTCAGCCTTTGTTGGCCAAAGGCTAAGGGAGTAAACCCTATCAGACAAAAAGATTGGAGACCCTAAGGCGGCTGGAGGATTTACTGTATCCCCTTATGTCAACTCCTTGGTCTGGAGAGAGATGGGTTCCGCCAGACAACTTTTGCTCAAGACACACTGATAATGATGGACAAATCTGATGTTACCATACCGGATTGGGCTTCGCCCAGGTAAAAAATGACCGCGACTGCAGTTATCCACCAGGACGAAGGTGACAGGCATACTACTATTACTTTGCATAATATCAGAGTGAGAGACAGCGTCGCCTTCGCAACCCGAAACATTAGAAATCTGGCGCAAATTGGTAGGCACCAGGAGTTGACACATGAGCTGGAACAATAAACATGGCACATTCTGGGACTCAGTCAAGTCAGATGGAAAGCCCTTAGAATACATCAAACTGAAGATGGGCTTATTATTATAATATAGGAGACAGATGGACATCACAATCAACCAAGTCCATGCTCCAACTTCTGATTTTTATGATGACAAAATAGAGGAGTTTTACAACAAACACATAAGTAATTTAAATATGGTCAGTAAAAATGATATCTTCATCATCCATGGAGACTGGAATGCCAAAGTTGGCAAAGTTGCTCTAAAAGACTGGGATGATCATTGTGGACCTTCATCCAATGAGCTTACCAATAAAAGAGGTTACGAGAGCTCGAGTATGCACACTACAAGAACTTTGTACTAGTCAACACCCTGGGCCAACATAAAGCTTCACGGTGCTGGACAGTATATGCAACAAATGGAACTCATCATAACATGATACGAATACATACTGATTCAAACCCATTAGCGATTTGGCATCAATTGGTCTAAAATAAGGATGTTCCCAGGTGTTGATGTGGTAGGTGATCACAGCCTCATGATTATGAACTTTCGAGTGAGGCTAAAGACAATTAAAAAGACAAAGGACATCAGGCTCAAATTCAACCTTGAACAACTGAAGGACCGTAACATCTGCAAGTCATTCCAAGCCACAAGAGGAGGAAAAATTGCTTCACTCCTTGTGATGAATGTTGATGTTAAAGTGATTACAGACACTTTTAACACAGTCATGACAACAGATGTCAAGGACATCATTGGCATCCATCGCCCAAAGAAAAACACGTGGGTAACATACGAGATTCTGAATTTGTGTGATGCCCGAAGAGACTTCAGGAACAATGGAGTACAGCGAAATAAACAAAATTATTAGTAAAAAAACTTAAGAAAGAAATAGAAGATTGGATGGGACAAAAGTACACAGAAAGAGAGAGAGAGCTCTCTGATAGAAAAAAACATCAAAAAGGCATTGCAAATTGGAAAATACCTCACCAGTCAGAAACGTCCAAGAGTCAGTTCCATTCAAGACGAAAACGGAGAATGCTTCACAGAAGCGAGTGACATTGCAGAAAGATGGACTGAGTGTTGTACAGAACTCTACAACCATCCATCCAAATATATAAGACTAAGAGGTACTTTAAGTTCCAAATTCCATAAATGATGATGAAGTACCCATTCTTAAAGAAGAGGTGGATTCAGCAATAAGAGTACTGACGAATGGGAAAGCAACTGGAGTAGACAACATCCGAGCTGCGCTTATCATGAATGGAGGGAATCAGCGATAGAGCTACTAACAAAACTATGCAACAAGATCTGGCAGACAGGCGAATAACCAACACAGTGGATCCAGTCACTGATTATGATACTCCCCAAAACAGGCAACATCCAGCTGTGCCAAAATTACAGAACTATCAGTTTGATCAGCCATGCTAGTTAGATGCTGCTGCAGATCACTTAAACAGACTGAAACAACAAGTAGGAGAAATAATTGCCGAAAAACAGGCAGAGTTTAGGAGTGGACGAAGCACAAAAGAACAAATATTCAGTCTCAGGGTTATGTGTCAAAAGCACTCACAACATCAATGAAACCTCAATCATGTGTTCATAGATTTCAAACACGCATTTGACATAGTTTGGGGTGAGACATTGTGGGCCACCCACCATGAAAAAGATATAACATGGGTCAAACGTTGACCAATACCTTCAAGCAGATGTACGCCGATGATAACAGTTTCAGTAATTGCTCAAAGTTCTGTGAGGAACCAGTTACAGAGAAAATTCGGAGGATGTCAACAATGTCTTCTGTCACCCACCCTTTTCAACATCAACTTAGAGAGCATCATGAACGAAGCCCTGGAAAACCACTGTGTGACGATCAGCTTTGGAAGGCAAAACATCATCAACCTCCGCTTTGTAGACGACATTGACGGACTGGCAGGCAGTGCAAAAGGAATTTGCCACCTTAGTGAAGAACCTGGATGAAACATTTTCTAGATTTGACATAGAGATAAGTGCTGAAAGACAAAGTTAATGACAAATAGTGAAACACAAATCTACGCCAAAATAAACGTCAGAGGAAAAGAACTGGAAACAGTGGGCCAGTTCAAATATCTTGGTTCCATAATCACCGATGAGGAATCAAGAGCAAACCTTTTGTCACGATCAGCACAAAGAACGGCAGATATGTCAAAGCAAAGACTCATCTGGAGAGACAAGAAGTTCTGTTTGAAAACTAAACTCCGAATATTGAGAGCACTAGTCATCTCATTCTTTTTGTATTCCTGTGAGGCCTGGACCGTGACAGCAGAATTACAATGAAGAATCTATGCAGTTGAATGCGGCAGAACCATCCATGGAATCTCTTACATGGAACACATTACAAATGAAGAAGTACATAACGCCATAAATCACAAAGTAGGCCAATGCGAAAACCTATTCACCACCTTCAAAATGAGATTGCTGAAATGGTATGGTATGTCAGTAGAGCCAACAGTATATCCACAACAGTACTGCTGAGCAGTGTCCAGGGTTGGCAGAAGGAGAGGTAGATAGAGAAATAAGTGGACTGACAACATCACAGAACGGACAAGGAAAAGTTTTGCTGAGATACAGGCATTGGTAAAGGATCGAGACAAGTGGATGGAACTGGTCAGATATTTAGCAACACAGTGCCTCACTAGGTCAAGAGACTGATGATAATTATGATGACTTTGTACGTACGGCTAAATGTTATGTTCCTTCGCAAAGTATACGCACTTCAGTAAGCTGAGTATGTCTTTCCATTTCAATCGTCTCAATCGCTTTATTGTTATGGTGTAAGTATTGCTTTTTTTGAAGTTGAACATGGGTCAAAAGTCTACCAATACCATCATATAACTGCTGATTTCCTATTTTATTGCTTCTATAATAAGTGCTTTCTTCTTTGACTAAAGATCTTTGACTACTCTTGCTGATCATTCTTGTGTGGATCATTAATCGTTTAGCTATCAACATTATTTAATGGTTATGTTTATTTGTACCGAGCGATAATTGGATTATTCATCGTTATTCACCATCGTTTTTTATGTTTAAAGGATCAACAATGTTACAATATCCTCACTTATACAATATACGTATCGTGAAACTGATTTGTCATTGCTGTTCAACGGTGTACATTACTGAGTTATACTTATTTTTCATAATTTTGAGAAAGATCTCATTTTGCCAGATTTGTATTCCATTGATATGAAGGTATGGTATTTATACGGCAAAGTTCATTCAATGAGGTACAGAGAAATATTAACTTTTATATCATTATTTTCAGTCATTGTGATATAAGTGTTATGATATAGTTGTGGCACATCAAGTAAATATGACTTATTTTGGCTTTGCAAGAAATTGACGCAAATACATTTGTGCTTTACTTCCAGTAAAGTAAATGCAGGTATGTTAACAAAGAACTACTCACATTAGTATTTTTTTTTTAAACCAATAGATTTAGTTTTTACAGTACAAACTCAGTACGATTGAATCTATTATATCTTGAATTACACACGTTTTTGTAATGATAATTAAAATTAAAATTTAATCAAAATTTAGACCATTTAAACCATGATAGTGATCTTCAAGAGTCTTTATAGATTTTAGTAAAAACATGTTAAACAGAATTTCTATATATAGTAACAATAATATAAAGTTTTCTAGTCTTTACATGGCTGATGAAATTAAAAAATTGCATATATCAACAGTTTATGCTTTGCATGAATGATGTCAGCAAATATGGTCAATATAAGCGTGTGTGTATAAAAAAACTATGATACAATATATTATATCGGGTGTGTATATAAAACCTATGATACAATATATTATATCGGGTGTGTATATAAAACCTTTGATACAATATATTGTATCGGGTGTGTATATAAAATTTATGATACAATATATTATATCGGGGGTGTATATCAAATATATGATACAATATATTGTATCGGGTGTTTAATTAACAACAATGGCACTCCGTTACTGAAAGAAATGCACATATGATTTATCTAACCTGTGCAATATTAGATCGTAAATAGGTGGCTTTGCAACATATAACACTTCTGTGTTTATTTGATTGACGTGCTTACTTTTCTATTATACCACGTCTAACTTCCAGACAACATCACACACTGTGGACCGTTACGTTTCCTGGTATGTATTTTCTATAATGAACAATTCAAGATGAATACATGGCTCGTATTTCTGTTGAGGGACCCATCACGGTAATGATTCTAGTGAAACTAAACCAGTCAACCTTACAATCAGTTTCTTACATTGTAATGTGCATTTGCAATAGTTGCATAAATTTATCGTCTTCTTCGAAAAGGACATGACGTAATATTGTTATTAGTTTACACGTAAAAATTGGCGACAATGCTTATTGTCATGAATATAAAGACTTAATTCTCTTGGAGAGTGACATCAATATATTTTGGCTTTATTTGGCTTTATTTAAAAGAAAGTAGCTTTGTACGTGTCAGTAATGAACCGTTTCGTAAGAAAATCTTCTGATTGATGACATATCCCATATATGTATAGCATAATGTTTTTGGATTTTATTATTATTATTATTATTATTATTATTATTATTATTATTATTATTGTTATTAGAGGCATTATATGTTGCTTGTATGTTTCCAGCGGATGCTGGGTTACTCTCGGCTCACCAAATTCTCCACGCTTTTCACGCCTGATTAATTACATTTGGAAAATCGATTAAAACAAAAACACTAAGTCATCTTGCCTAGTCAAGGTTCTTAGTACAAGTTTAACGGTGTATAAACTCTAATACTGATGTAACATACCGTTAAGAGGCAATGTAGAACAGATATCGCTATGAGTATATTGGTTAAGTTCCGTGTCAAATACCTTTGCTGCGTACATTTCTTAATGCATAACATTAGTAATAAGTTTATGTGTAACTGGACCCCTATGTTTGCTGATATCCGGCGACAAATACAGCATGCCGAAAGCAATTGTCTTTTTTTGTTTTGTTTTTTTATGTTTACTCTGCAAGGAATGTACTTTAGCTATTGGAACATTTCGATAATAAAATAGAATAACGCGTGGTTTGACTTTCTTATCGACTACAGTATAATCCATTTCTCGGTTGAGAGTTGTGGTAACAATTACTGATTTGTTAAGCGGAGCAGTAGAGGGGGCAAACAGACTAACTTTGTAGAGGCGTCGATTCGGCAAAATGAGGCTTCCTCGAAAAGCGTAAAAAAGCGTCGACGAGGCTAACCAACGCTTGTTCGAAGAAGCCAGCGTCGTTGTCACTCACCCCCTCTGCTGCTATGGGTTAACCGAATATTTTATCAAGTCCGACACGATATCGCGTATGAGGATCTGATAAATGTATCTTCGCAAATCCGTGTGGGATTGACTGAGCGTGACTAAAGAAATTTCTAAATCGATTATGATCCATATCACCGCCGCACCAAGTCTGCCAAATATTTCTAAGAGTATGAGTATCAACTCCGTTAAACACACACAAAAAATTGCAGTTATCTCTGATCACTTTTGGTATTTGAATGTATTGTTGAGTGATATATATCACATCAGTATTTTTATGCCTGCCTCTGAAAAATATCCTAGCAAGATTTTTTTGATTGTCTAACATCACATCATCATATACGACTAAATTGTTAATATTTCCATCAATATCATCAATGCTCGGTGCTTCCTCGATATCGATTATAAATTCAATAATAATGCTTTCTCGTTAAAATCCTTTAACACATCGTAACATTGCTGATCGTCTACACTCGGGGCGACCAAATACAACTTGTCCCATTTCATCCATCTCGTTATCAAATTAAGTAGCAGTTGTGTCTTGCCGCTTCCAGATGGTCCGATTATAATCGCGCGAATAGAATTCGGTAACATCGCATGGTGTTTAATAGGTTCTCGTCGTCGGGTAGCTGAATAATCAATTACATTCATGGTTTTATAAATATATTATGGATCTATATTGTGTGAAGTGTAAAGCACGTACTGGCACAAACGACGTGACGACGATTACAACTAAAAATAACCGATCAGCACTTACTGGTAAGTGTGTACAATGTAGCACAAGAAAAATTTAGATTTGTTTCCCTTGGTAAGGATTTTAAAAAAAACGAAGAGGTGATATTGCAGCCAAATTAGTAAAACTCCCAAGAACACCATGGGCAAAGTATCCGGGAGAAAAACATCTTCCCGGGTATAGTTATTGTGGACCAGGGACTAGACTCGATATTAGACTTGATGATCAAAACCAACCTCGACCGGATGAATATCCAATAAACGCCATTGATAAGGAGTGTCATGCTTATGATGTTGCTTATAAAAGCAGTAATCTGCAACACAGACATCTCGCAGAAGTAAAATTAATTCGTGCGTTGGATTCTATCACTGACAAATCCTTCAAAGAAAAATTGGCTTCATGGTTAGTAAAATCGGATATGAAAGGTAAATTGATGTTAGGTGCCGGTAATTAATAATAACATGGAATATATTTATTATTTTCCATCAGGATACTGGAGCGGTAAGGCAGCAATCAGTAAACTCGCTAGAGCCGTAAAGTTGAAAATTACCACTGTATTGGATTGGTTATCCAAACAGGCGATATGGCAAATTTATCTGCCGCCGCCTAAACAAATTAACTTCTCGCATTTTGATGTGACCGTTTCTAATGAAGTTCATCAAGCTGATATGTTGTTTCTGCCACATGATGTTGGTTACAAATACGCGTTAACTGAAGTTGATGTTGCGAGTCGATAAAAACAAGCAGAACCGCTAAAGACAAAATCATCAACTGAAGTGGCTTCTGCATTTGAAAGGATTTATGGGCGGGATCCTCTGCGCTGGCCAAATATATTACAAGTTGATCCTGCCAAGGAATTTCAGGGTGCGGTTCTATCAATGATGAAGAATCATAATACCGCGCTACGATGAGGGCATATGCACAACATCGCGATCAGGCAATTGTTGAACGATTTAATCGGACACTTGCTGAGCGGTTATTTGGATATCAATACGCGAAGAAATTTATCCAGGATAAACGATCTCGTGAATGGGTCAAGAGATTACCAGGTGTAATTACAGCGCTGAATAATGAGATTACTAGAGCAATCAACATAAAACATAACAACGCGATTAAAAAGAAGTATATACCTGTACAACCGCAAAAAGATTTTTCAAAACAACCGATTCTCGGTAATGTCACTGTTAGGTATTTATACGAACCAGGAGAGCTTGAAGGTGGTTTAAAAGAGCTACTGATCCTATTTGGAGTGTCACCGCGCATAAAATATCTAGTATAACATGACCTACGCGTAGACCAGCAATCTATAGATTAGATTCAACTGCTCCTCAGCGAGGATTTACTCGTGAACAACTGCAAGTGATACCCGAGGATACTCAATTACCGCCACGTAGTCTTAACTAGCACCACTTCGTCTGTTGCACTCAAGACAAGTCAGAATCACATTATCTTTGGTATGACTAATACTGCTATTCTTTCTATCCACGGTAAATTGGCGAGGATCTTTATCCGACCAACACCGATTCATTATACAATTGCAACTCGCGCAGTGATTATTCTGTTGTTGTTTCAGTTTAATTAATAATTCAGCATCAATGTCAAATTCTCTATTATTTTTGTTATCCTGTTATTTATAACCAGATAGTTTTTTCTTATTATATCATCGCTGGTAATATCACTTATTGTAGTGTCATTATCATCTAAAACAACTCTTCGAAGCTGATTTATTCTTCGTACTCTGGATACTGCGAGATCAACTAAATTCGACCATTCGATGTGATTATCTATGATCCAAACACTTGTATCTGATATAGTTCATCCCTGTGAAGAATGTATCGTCGCTGCGTAACCTAGGGTCCATGTGGATTTATCAGCGCGCAATGCATCTTTGACGACATTGATATCAACAAGCACAATATCATTTAACACTAAATTCTGCTTTTCTCTCTGTCCTGGAATATCAACTTCGATATTATGTTTCCTTGTATCCGAAGGCCTATAACACAACGGTGTAGGAAGCGTTGCAATTTTTCTTTATGCAATTCAAATAACTTCATCTGAAATGTGTCTCTGACTATTTTTCTACTTGCCACTATAAAATCATTTGGTCTGCACGCTTTCCAGAAATTATTTAATGGGGTTTCCGAAATTATTTCACGCTCTATTTCACATTGGATTATATCCGGTTGTAATCTGATTAGTTTCTTGAACTCGCGTAATTGTTCATCAAGTGCTCTATGATCAGTATTAATTTCTTCATAATAATCTACAAAATTTTTCAGCCAATCATGTGGGGATAAACCGACAAATGGTGGTGGTTGGACATGATCGCCGCACATTATCACTTTTGTATTCGCTAACACGAACCAATCGAGAAATCTTTGTAATAATCTAATGACACGGTGCATATCTCATCCCAAATAGCGACTTCAGGAATAAATTTCTCGCATATTCGTTCAGGAGTCCAATCGTCACCTTTCCATCGAAAGAAACTGTGATAAGTGCTTGCATTAATTCCTCGTTGTTTTATCTCTCTTGCAAGTCTGTGTGTCGGTGTTAGCACAATCATGTTTGATTTCTCTCGAAATAATTCAATCGCACGAGTCGTCTTTACTAACCCACCACAGCCGTTTAAATAAACTGTTTTATATCTGCATATTGGATCAGATATCTGCGGTGCATTATATAGTTCTGATATCTGATCATTTTTAAAGTATTTATCTTCAATCGTAACATCTGCTGATTGGGAATAATCACACGGTATTTCCCGCTTAATTATCCATGATCCCCAACTTTCGTCAGAATTAGTGAATGTGGCCACTGCGTTGCTGTGCTTCATGTCTATGTAAAATGAATCAGTGGCGACTCTAACTGCGGTGTCAGGAAATTTATTTATCATCGAGAATAAATTGACAGAAGCATAAGCCAGCTTAGATACCCTCAAATGTGTATACTGAAGACTGTATCCATCGTTGTAAGTAACAATTGTACCCAATTTGGTTCCATCGGACAAGAAAGCGTCTTACGATCCACGTACATACCCTTAGATGTTGTATCCTCGATCATAAAGTCGTATTCAACAATATCTATAATCAACCGTGAAGAATATCTTGTATTGTCGTATTTGCCACCGTGAGTGAATTTACCGATTATTCTTCTACCAAGAACTTTTGCGTCTTTGTTTCTGATTTCAACTAACTGTTTTAACCAATTCATGATATATTCTTCGTCGAGATCAGAGAATTGTCTTTTGTTTTCGCTGATTATGCTATCTAGACTATCAGACTATCTAGACTATCAGGTTGTGGTAACCAGACTTCAGTCTGCGCTCGATATGATATAATCGCTTCACTGACAATCAGCGATATCAGCATGCTACAATCAATCATTTACCGTAATAACACTATTGGCATTCAGTGTTTTTCAGACATATGTCTGCCAATCCAGACATTACAGCACGGATGAAGTCTTGTAGCTAATTCAAATGATACCACAGGAGTGAATCCGGTTAAATCAAAATCGGGCAGCGGCCCATTATTCGCAACACGAGCCATCTCATGGGTGGGATATCCAAATCGCTTAAAGTATTCAGCGCATTCTCCGTACCCGAGAAAACTCCCTGGGTAACACGCAACCATATCAACCGAAATTATAGTTTTAGGGTCATATTTTGTATTCCATGACCATATACCACGTAGCTTAATTTGATGTCTGTGAGAAATTCAGCTCGCGTTGGTTTTTTACGTGTTTTTCTTTCTCGCAAAATGAGCTACGACTGACGGAAGTGTAAAGCCATTTGTTAATAATTGTTCGTCGTGTTCCGTTGAAAAATCAGTAGCTAGTTTTTCATCTTGTCATGGACTGCTTCAGTACGGTATAATTCTCCACTGAGTCTTACAAACTGATTGAATCTGACCTCGGAGTTTTCAAAGCTGTGAAGTAACCTCACTGACACAGGATCGTTTTTACTCAACTGATGAATAAAATCAAATAATTTTTTTCTCAGAAAATTCTGGAGAGAACTCCACGCTATTTGGCGAGTTAGGCCTCCTTTCAGGATATTATGTTTCGTAATATATTCTGGGCCCGAGCAGATGAAAACACACCTGAAAGGGACCCTACGAGATGTATTGTCTTATATATGTAACCTCTGGACTTCTCCGATGAAAAGACACCTGAGTAGTACCAAATGAGGTCATCATCATAATCATCATAAACAAACGGTCAAAATTAAACCAACTTTTTTGAAACATATATCAATGCCGTATCAGAAACATTTTTTATTATATACGATATGAATTCTAAAGATATCAATGAGATTATAGCTGAACTTTTAGGTTTGAAAAGCCAGGGATTTCAATTATCAGATAGTCTAAACTATAATCAAATTACGTCGGACTTTAAAGACATAGAATTCAGTGTTAGGAATAACAAAATATGTCTTACCGAAACAATATGCCTTCATTAAAAGAATCCAGAATTCCATTCGTAAATCATTTGTATTCTGTAATGGCCTCAGTAAATTTGTATCGTTATTCACTGTCGTATAAAGGATCAGAAGACAATTGGGGCACCAATATGAATTGAAACGCGCACTTAATTAAAAAATCAGAGAGATTAAAACGCTAATCAAACAGAACGAAAATCTTCCTGCCGAATAAATAATTCTCACTTTGTGTAACTGATAAAGAATTGTTCTCGGAATTGAAATCACTTAGAAAAACCTGAAATCACTTAGAAAAAAAACTTGAAATCTCTTAGAAAAAACTTGAAATCACTTAGAAAAAACTAGAATATATATATATATATATATATATATATATATATATATATATATATATATATATATATATATATATATATATATTAGCCATTATCCCACCCTACTATGTCCTATAAGACTACTACGTGTTTATACAATGCTATAATGCTAGAGTACAAAACACTGCATCAATAGGTAACAGGTGTGCGCTCATACCATCCAAATATCCCCAAACGTCATAGCCCAGCTGCTGTGGATTAAATGTATGTATGTATAATCGATAGATGCTGTTGGTTAGTGGTTTTAGTTAACAATAGCAGTGTTATCAATGAACGTAAACTATAACAAAGTTGTAGATTTCATAGTACTGAAATATTTTTAAAAATACTTTGTTGGGACTTTTTTGATTGATTTAATGAATCAATTAGAGGTTTTCTTATTAAAAGTCATTTATAGTGACTTCGTAATTACATTTATATTGAAATCTCCGGAAAATCTTTAATTTTTGGATTCAAATTGGAAAAATGTAAACAATTTGAATAATGGTAAATGAAGCATTAACCACTCGATCAGCTCGTGAGAGATTAGCGTCAATTAAAAAGTATATTCCCGTACGCAATTCCGTACGGGAAAAACTTCAAGCTAGACAGTCTTCAGACAGATTTTATGCAGATACGGAACAATTGTTTAAACCCATCACTGCAACCATTGAGAGAGTTATTTTGGGAGAGACTATTGACGAACAGGATAGAAAAAAGGTATTCTCCCGTTGTTGA
Source organism: Unio pictorum (assembly GCA_030141615.1). NCBI lineage: Eukaryota > Metazoa > Mollusca > Bivalvia > Unionida > Unionidae > Unio > Unio pictorum. Next base: position 743,047 of record JARLTB010000176.1, on the reverse strand, counting down.
AACAGATAGCTGAAGACAAACAACAACTACAGGGTGATGATACTAAAAAATTAGTGTTTCTTTAGTGAATAAATTTACTGTGGGGGCTATAACACTAATAAAAAAACTCAATTGCTAAAACAAAAGGATTATCACGCTTTTGTTGATTTCGCTGCTAACAGCTATCATTCAAGAAAAGAGTTTTCGAGGGACGAGTATAACGATAGTAGAATTAAACGTGATGACTGGGTTGATTGGTTGTATAAAATAAACAAAAATATTGATCGCTTAGATAAGGGTGCGATAGAGTATAAAGAAGTTAAAAAAGGAATCAGCATTTATGATAAACAACAAATAGATGAACGACAACAACAAATAGAAGAACGACAACAACAAATAGAAGAACGACAACAAGAAAGAAAGCGCCAAACACCAAAAAAACACGAGGACGGAAAAAACAAGAAAGGGATATACTAGAGGAGCAGAGTCAAACACCAACACAAAGACAGAAAGAACAAGAAGAACCTCGACGGGATATATTACTTGATGATGATGATTTAGAAAGAAGGGACAAATCACTGGATGAATTATCTCGCGAGCAAGGTGCAACTGGTTATAGTAGTGGGGAGAGATTTTCTGGGAGTGGAGTTTCAGGTAGTGGTCTAGTTAGTTGTCCTGGTAATGTTCTTGCTGATATATCACGATTAGAAGTTCTCATTGGAGGAAAACGAGCTGGAAATAACTCTCCATAAATAATTAATGAAGCAGCTGATATCTGCATGCGGTTATTTCAAGGCGGTATCATGGATATCAAAACATATCGAGATTTCATTGATGAGTTAGCTGAGCATCATGGCTATCACAGTGACTGAAAAATTCTCTCTAAATGTTTAGTCACTACATTAGATAAATATCATTTAAATAAGAATGATCATACACTACAACCATGATAAACCAACCAGCATCTATGTAGTAAACTCGCGGTCTCCACTTTATAGAGATTCTTATGGTGATGGTCTCGGTGATACAATTGCAGGGTTATTTGCAAGAATGGCTCCAAAAGTAGCGCCGCTAGCAAAAACAATTATCAATGAAAGCCATTGATATTATTCGTGATAAGGGTATTAGTGCTGTTGGAGATCTTGCCGGGAAAGCGTTTTCAGCCACGAAGGATAAACTAATAGCGCTAGTTCGACGGCGAAGGAAACCGGGACCACTACCATCTACAGCGGAGATGCCTAGCGTTTGATATAGACGCCCAAGTACGCAAGGATGATTCCGTACGTGATTATCAATTTTATGCCTATCACGCAATACAACCAGATAGTCGATCAAGAATCGAACTTCAAGTCCATGATACCAGTAAATACTTTTTGCCTTCTGAAGCGTTTATTGAAGTAGAAGGAGAACTTATAGAAAGAGATAGTACAGTATATCCAAATGACAATCAGGTCGGATTTGTCAATAATGGGATCATGGCGTTATTCGAGAGTGCAAAATATCTCATGGATGGAAAAAAGATTGACTCAATAGACCGCGATGTTGATGTGGCCACTAACAATAATATGACTAGCAAGATATTCCGATGATTATACAAGATCTGCAGGCCCTTTTATGATGTTTGCAAAGGATAATAGGAATACGGCTGGAAATGTTTTCAGACAACCAAAGGATCGTGCTGATCCTCCTGCTAATGTTGCTGGTATCGAGGATATGATTATAAGAGAGGATCCCGAATACAATCTAGGAGCTGCAACACATGTGTCAATGTTGCAATGACCGCGTAGATCATTTTTATGCGCGATTCCACTGCATCATTTATTAGGATTCTGCATAAATGTTCGAAAAGTTATTTATGGAGCAAAGCACACAGTAGCAATTTGGCGGATTCCAGCAGATTTACGTCTAGATCATGTAGATGATGATGCCGGTAAAGTCAATTTAACAAAACTATCACTGTTGATGCCAATGATGACTCCATCAATTGGCGCAGAAGAAAGATTACTATCATGTATGGACCAAGGAGGAAAATCATTGCTGAGTTGGCTAACAACGACTACAGATGTTAAGCCATCAGACATTAACGGGTTATTTACGTGGAACCTAGAATCGAAACAAGACGTTTCAGCTCCATGTCATATATTTATTACGTTACAGAATACCGTACGAACTGGTAATCAGCAACGCAGCCATATGATATTTGATCAACTTGGTATTACTGACGTCTCACTGAGAATAAACGTAATGCAAGAACCATCAGAGGATATACATTTAATTACATTCATAACCGTATTGCCCGTGTGTGTCATCGGTTACTATCGTATATGGCACGTGATCAAAATGTCGATACTGGTTTGCAAATATCACAATTGGATTTTAAGAATTTATATCCGATCTATTACTTTTCGTTGGAACAGCTTGATTTAACAAGACAATCCGTCGTTGATATACACTTTAGAGCCAATGTAGACCGCGTTGTTATTGGTTATCATGCTATTCCCTACTACAGAGCAATTGCTGTTATCCTCAGCGATAAATTCAATGCTACTGGAAGGTGTTGTTTGAAGAATGAGAGTGATATATGCACAAGTAGAAAACATGTAGTGGTCCAAAAACATGTAACAATTAGATCAATCTGTTATTAATAAAATGCCATATGATGTTATTAGTGTTACGTTAACTCCTAATCTGATTAAGAAACTACAATTTTCAACAACTGGAAAATGCGGTACTACGATCGCGCTGAAACCCAATCAGATGACAGGCGGGGAAAATAAATTGTCGCTGACAAATCGTCAAACGAAAGATTTTAGTGCCCCGCTCAAAAATAAAAAAGGAATTCGAATTAAACATTCTGCGGCTGCAATCGACAGTATGAGAAAGACCGGCTGTATATTTCCGTTGTTAGCAGCGTTACCAGCGTTGATTGCGGAAGCAGCCCCAGCGGTGACTAAAGCGGCAGCGTTAGGGGCCGCTGGTACCGCAGCAGGAATGGCACTAAAGAAAGCAACTGGAAAAGGATATAAAAAAAGAAGGGAAAGGGTCTAAGACTACCAGGAACCCCGCAGTCATGGTACAGCGGAAAGGGTCTAAAAATTCCAGGAACGGTTTACCGGTTGAGGAATCTTTAATTCCTATGTCCAATTTTGATTTACTCGATGCTGCTAAAAATCGGCGATAAAAATATTCAGAGGTGTCTTTATGAAATATCAGTTGCCTGCACAACCAAACAGCGTCGAAACCGGTATCATTATTCTCGATAACAGCACAGGACCCGGAACCCTTTGAGTTGCATACGCGATTGATCCACGTGCAATTGTTTATTTCGATTCATATGTATTAGCACCGCCGAAGGAGTTTATGCGTTATATAAACCGCTTAAAAACTCCTCTTTGGTATTCTACGCTACCATCACAACAAATGAATGACCCACCAATATGCGGCAACGAAGTATTAAATGTCCTTGACGCTATTTCTACATCTGGAAAACCACCTCATCAGGTCGTAAATGAATACACTAGCAGTCGCTGGTAACGACGAAGTCGTCAACGAACAGATTTTAGAGAAAGATTATATAGAATAACATGATTGATATTTGGGGGAGATCTTTATCAGCGCTGAAAAAACCGGAACCTGATGGCGTTCGAAGATGAAATAGCTGAGACGTTAAACTTAGCAAGTGTTGATCCCAATAAAATAGCTGTATTTCAAGATCATCAGGGTAAATTGAAAACGAGTAATGTTTCCCTGGATGATATTTTAGTTAAACAACGCAACGCAGTAGAGGATACTATCGCGTTGTTTTCCAATCAGGGTAAACTCAAACCGGGTGTCCTCATGTCAACAATCACAGATAAAATATTAACACTCGATAACATAGCAAATTCATTAAAATCGCTCAATGATAAGTATGATGATCATATAAATACATTTAGTAAATTACAAAAGTCCATCATGGACAATATTGATAAACCCGTGCTAGAATTTTTTGGTAATCCTCCAATGACCACACCGAAGCTCACAGAGATAAAAATTTCTATGTTGGAACTAGCAACACTTCAATCCGAATATGAAAAACAAGTTGAAAAGTTTACATCATTTCGTAAAAATATCATTGAGAAATATTTTGGAACCACGTTGGATAAAATTGACATAAAACTCTCGGATATTTAAAAATCCATCGATGAGATGAAAAACTTCATCGAGGCAATCAAAAATGATTTTTCGAGGATGATAAGAGTCATTGAAAAAACAAAAATTCCTCATGAGAAAACCAACAATGTATTATACACGATCCAACACGAATCATTTGCGTGGACTCCTACAGACAATATACTAAGTATCAATGCAACCGTCAAAGGCATTTATCGATTAACACCGACTCAATTTAATATATCATCACTGAGTTCATCTGGGGTCAACAATACGATATCAAGGATTATCGATAAGGATACAACCAAACAATTCACGATTGCATCCACTGATAATAATTTGGCTAGGGTTTCAGTATCATGGTATATAGAATTCGTAGCGGATTTAAATATTTATGATTCCGCGATGTCAAAATTAGAAATACAACATGAATATAATAACAATGACAACACCGCAAGAACTACTTCAACGAATAGTAAAAAATACCGAACCGATTCAACAAATAACGGAAAATACCACACTGGTGAAGACCAGCATGATATCAATAACCTCAACGAATCCAGAATTCAGTGTGAATTTCTATATTCCGATTCCCGTGAAGGAGATCGCGTTAGCGAAACTACGAGTATACCATAGTTGGTCTAATATTAGGTCAGTAGCATTTGGCGGTCAACAACCGAATAATTCCTTGGTATTTGCGAATAGGAATAAACCCGATTTAACTCCAGACTGGAACGTTGTTTCGCTGCCATCTGGGTCATACCAAATCGAACAAATCAATGCTGAATTTCAGCGTAGAATAAAATCCATTACTGGAACTGAATAGAAAATCACTATAACAGTTCATGAACCGACACTATCATCCGCGATTGAGATAAACTCGCCTACTTTACTCTTGCATTACGTCTGAATAACATTACTCTTGTATTACGTCTGAATAACATTACTCTTGTATTACGTCTGAATAGCATTACTCTTGTATTACGTCTAAACTCGCCTAGTTATGTCGTAGATATCTAGCAGAGTTCTATAAGAACAATACTCTGTTGGCCTGAAAATCCACCTCAGGCATCTTATCAAATACCCGAACCTAAAACATTTGATTATATTACCGACAGGAGGAAACCCGATAATCCAGTAAAAAGCTATAGCGGTTACACCAGATGGAACTTTTTCACTGGAATGATAGACGACCGCAACCGAAGATAAAATCACTAAAAATTTCACAGCATTCAATAATGATTTTTCACTGGTGTTAATATCTCTTAAATCCGGTAATCTTACCCGAGATGAACTTATCAGCGTCATACAAACATGTAACAAAATCATCAATGACATGGAAACATTTCATTCGCAAATTATTCAAGAGGTATTAGGTGACAGCAATCCTAAAAAGAGAACGGAGTTTGCGACAGTATATAATATACGCGTAGAAGATATTCCCACGCTCAAACTACACGGATATAATATCCCAGAACTACAAAAATCTCTCAATGATGCCATCGATGAAGGTTTACAAAACATTTCATGACGCATGGAAGAAAACAGCACCACAATCACAAACAACAATTCTCAAATATAATAATGACCCAAACGGAGGCTGCAGGCATATCGCGCCACTAAATGTGAATATATCTTCGGTGATTGCATTGAATTTAGTATGTGATGTTATCGAAGGAAGCTATCAAAGAAATCTCGAGCGATCAAATCAAGCTCAGCAGGGATATATTTTATATTCATTTGCACCAACAGCTCCTCCAGGATTTCTAATTATTGAGGATCCAACTAATCCAGTCTATATGCGATGTCATAATAATTCATTAACGAGAATTAATTTCAGACTCACTGACCAATCGAATAATCTAATTGATTTACGAGGTGAGGTTTTACAAATTAGTCTGTTTGTGAAATCGTAGCGATTTTAATCGTTGTGATTTGTATTGTTAACCCATAGCAGCAGAGGGAGTGAGTAACAAAGACGTTGGCGTCTTCGAACAAGCGTTAGTTCGCCACGTCGATGCTTTTTTTACGCTTTTCGAGGAAGCCTGAGTTTGGTTAATCTACGTCTCTACAAAGTTGGTCTGATCACCCCCTCTGCTGATAGCGGTTATTTAAATATGACTGTATAAGTTATCGCATTAAGATAATTTAAGATAAATATTCTTTGATCTGCAGGCTTATTGGTTTTGACATATCGTGCCACATACAGTTAATTCGTATTTTCGATTATAAGATGAATAATCTTTAACGTTTAAAACTCTTAAATATTAATCATGTTTACGTGTGCTAATATTTCCAAATACTATTTGTTTTTTTTAAGTATTTTCGCTCTTCGAAATAAGTGTCGGAAAACAACTCATATCTGTTACAATATCCGAGGTTTTTGTCACTATGTATCCTCACATTTTCACCCGATGGTAAGAAGAAAACTGTTCAGAATAACATTACTCTTGTATTAAGTCTGAATAACACTACTCTTGCATTACGTCTGAATAACATTACTCTTGTATTACGTCTGAATAACATTACTCTTGTATTACGTCTGAATAACATTACTCTTGTATTACGTCTGAATAACATGACTCTTGTATTACGTCTGAATAACATTACTCTTGTATTACGTCTGCATAACATTACCCTTGTATTACGTCTGAATAACACTACTCTTGTATTACGTCTGAATAACATTACTCTTGTATTACGTCTGAATAACATTACTTTTTCATTACGTCTGAATAACATTACTCTTGTATTACGTCTGAATAACATTACTCTTGTATTACGTCTGAATAGCATTACTCTTGTATTACGTCTAAAGTCACAATAGTCACAGACAATATTCAATGTGTAAGAAAAAGTACTTCTGCTTAAAATTACAAAAGCGTTGGTCCTAATGTGTTAGACAGACGAAAAACCAGGTCTGTTAATAAAATGTATATATTTTGTTTCCATATTTACGTAAATGCAGAGGGGTTTAACTCATGACATATTGTTGCGATAGACAATTTACTACAAAATGTTTATTTGATATCAAATAGTCAGAAAAAGATGATGCGATGTTTAAACCTTTCTACTCAATTTTTTTTTCCATTCCACGCTAATGTTAGTACTACAATATATCATGGATGAGGAGGATTGTAAAGTACAAACAAAAATGTATATATTGAAAGAAAACGAGTTTAAAATACATGATAAGTAAGGATATACGAGGATTAGAAGGGGATAATAACGGTAAAAACAAATGGAAACATTTATCGGACCGTACACTATTTCCAAATAATGAACCTTCCCAACAGACACACACACACATTTTACATACCCCACAGGAGAGAGATTTGGGTCCATTAATCAGATGACACTGCACATCAGCAGAGTACGCTTTCCCTGGCTGTTTCGATACATGAAACTTCCATTCTTCCTTGTTGTAGATTTCGCCTTTCTTTTTTACGCAGTCCCTGAAAATAATTCAATTTAAAGTTGCCGTACGTACATACATACATACATACATACATACATACATACATACATACATACATACATACATACATACATACATACATACATACATACATACATACATACATACATACGTACTACGCGTTGCCTCTATGGGCGAATATTTATCGAAAGCTTGCATACGTCGCGCTGCATATCTCTGACATAGCTCAAGTTCTTTTATATTGGTGTTTGTCATATTCGACAATAATTCACATCCATATAGGACTGAAGGTACAATGATTCTTTTCCAGATTTTCATACTTGTTAGAGGGTTCATTCCTCCGTCTCTGATACCAATAAAATAAAAAGAGTTTAATTAGTGTTTACCTTTATCGCATGCTTCTTTTATCGCATCGTTAGGTTTAAAGTTGTACGTTAGAGGTATGCCGGCATATTTCTTACTTTTGACTACTGGAATTGGCGATTTGTTGAATAGAAAAGAAGGGATATCATTTCTTCTTTTGTTTGTAAAGAGGATGCTGCAACTTTTATCTGCGTTATATTTCAATCTCCACCTTTTCGCATAATTAGAGATTGTATCGAGCAGATGCTGCATCGAATGATGCGAATTAGCCATTACAGTTGTGTCATCCGCTAATAAGACACACGGCAGGAGGAGATCGACAAGATTTAGGCCTCGCAAAGTGTGATCTAAATCAGTGATCAAATCGTCTATCATAACGAGAAAGAACCAAGCGGACAAGATACGACCCTGCCCTACACCCTGCTTAATATTGAAATATTTGTACATTTTGCCCGCAAATAAAACAGAACTGGTTACTCCCTTAAACGAGTCTTTCATGATGCACCACGTCTTCCCTTTAATGCCAAGTTTGTACAGTTTGTAAAATAACCCATTGTGCCAGACTGTATTGAATGCCTTAGCATTATCAAGAAATGTTGCATATACAGGAGTATCTTTATCGATATAGTAGCATTTAGATTCTTTGATACAAAACGCTGCAGTGATACTGCCACAATTACTCCTAAAACATTGTTGCATTGGATTTGGAAAATTAATGTGCTTAGAAAATATAAGTAGTATAATTTGCTCTAGGATTTTCTGAAGCACTGGAACTATAGATATATCACGGTAGTTATTTATATTTAATTTGCTTTTTCCCCCTCCTTTAAATATTGGTATTACTAAACCTTGTTTAAAATGGAATGGTTACTCCTCGGCCTCGTACACTTTTTTGAAGACAGTTTCAAGTAACTGTACACTGCTTTGAGTGTCCGCAAACAGTAAATGCTCGGCAACAATACCGTCGTGACCACATGCCTTTTTTTTATTGAGAGAACTAATTGCACTACTGATTTCTTCTCTAGTGGGAATTTTGTCAACAACTTCATCAATGTGGGAATGGGTTTCTATACTCTGTTTTTTAACCTCTGCTAAGACCATCTGGTAATGATTCTTATCGTACAGATAGGTATTGTCAGGTAGTGACAAATTGGAAAAATGATTTGCCCATAAGTCTCTTATAGAGTCGTGGTCACGTAAAATTTTTCCGTTAGATTCAATTTCGTATATGTAATCACGTTTATGTCTTTTATTCCGTATAAACTTATAGAAAGTGGAAATATCGAGCTCTGCAGCCTTTTCAAGCTCACTGAACTGTTCTCTGTCACACATTTCTTTTGCTCTCAGTAACTCTTTTCCAAAACATTTCTTCGCTTTCTTATAGTTCGCGTATGACTGAAATTCCCATCCTCTTGGCCTACCATCAGAGATCCATACCCTACGTTCCAGCCTCATTTCTGTATGAAACCTTTTTACGTTTAGTAATTTCCAATAGGGGTTAGCGTATGGGCAAAACCTTTTAATGGGCAGAAACCTAGAAGCTGCGTCATGTAAAATCTTTACCGTGTCTTGAATAATAATTTCAATATCGACATTTGTCACTAGTTCTGCCTTATGCAGTTGCGCTAAAAATTCATTTCGTGTTGCTTCCTTATACCTATTTATTTGTTCTGCCGATGCTTTCTTCCAATTTATGGAGGGAATTATATGCTTGTCAGCCATGATTATATTATATGCAAGAGGAATGATCAACTCTATTTTTACAGGATGATGATCTGAAATGTTCAAAGGATGGTCGTCAATTATTTCGGCCTTAACCACTAAATCGAATTTGGTTTTTTGCAATAGTATATGGTCTATCAACAATTTGGATTTACCATCGCTTGAGTAAAATGTAAAGTCAGGTCCTTCACAAATAGATTGACTATTAACGGATATTAAGTGCCTATCAGTCAGAAACTTTTCTAGAATAGCGACTCTAGCGTTTGTTGTTAGACAGTTCGTTTTGAAGCTAAGCAGTGAACTTAACTGGCCATTGAAGTCACCTGCGAGTATGGGAATGCCTTCTTTACAGAACATATCAAACTGGTCCTTTAATTCTTCCATTGTTTCATAGTAACTTGCAATAGGAAAATTAGTTGATGGCAAAAGTGCTCCGAATACAAAATATTTCAATTTATCATTACATATCACTTCTATCCCTAAGACTCTATCACTGCCGACGCTCAACAAAGGATTAACGAAGAGTGACTTCCTATATAGGATTGCTATTCCCCCAAACCCTATATGTCTTATCCTTTCTTCGAAATTCACTTTTAGCCTATTGTCAGAGCGTGGGAAAGATTTGAACTGTGGATGTAAATTGTCTAGGAAGCTGAGTTGCTCCGGAAGAAGCCAGTGCTCAGTAAGCACTGCAATATCTACCTCATTTAGCAAAGAGTACAAGTATGGTGCACCATACATGGCTCCTTTTACGTTCCATGTCATCAGACGAAATGTATGACTAGACAATTATTTCTATTCCTTTGTTTATGGCGTGCTTTTTATACAAGTTCTCATCTCCTCTCTCGTTCTGTCAACCGGTATCCTGGACATTAGAACTCGACGTTCATAAGAGTTCCTCACTCTTTTTTGAGGTCTGCAGTTTCTGTTAAATGTGATGACATCAATTGTTTTGCTTCCTTTATCCAAGTCTTTTGATGAGGTGGCTGAATTTTTTTGAATGGTGATCTTCTTTCCCTGTCGATGTATCTTGCATTTTCCCGTGCTGAGTATTTCTGATCATGATGATAACCACGTTCTCCATTATCTTCAATTACTGTCAATTCTTCAGTTGAGGTACTGGGTATTGTGGACGGAGTCAGAACCACTCCTTCCCTTGAATCAGTGGATTTATAGCAACCGCCTTTGTTCTTCGCCGTATATTCCTTTTGATCCGATAAATACTTCCGTCGTGTTGTACGATCCAGATTTAAAGCAGTTCTCACTTTCACCATATTTGCTGTTTGTGTTTCAGTTGAAGGTTTGACCATACGCACTATATCAGCTAGTGTTATTTGAGTCTGTGCATCGCATTTCGTGCTTACATTTTCTTTATCTTTATCACATACTCTATCTTCGAGCAGTTGATGGTTATTCTTCTCCCTGAGTGATATTCTCAAGGCCAGATTGTCTTTAGATAACTTCTTTTCTTCCTCTTTGCATCTTTTTAATTCCGATTGTAGTCTAGTAGAGTCAACGTCTCTAGTAAGCAGTTATTTACGTATCTTGTCAAGCTCAGTTTTCAATTCATTTCTGATGTCATCTTTCATTTGTTGAATACTGCTTTGTATAAAATGTTTTAGATCTATTATCTTGTATAAATTCTCTATTGTTACGAAACTGTCATTTTTATCATTTAAAAGAGATGATACTCAATTGCGTTCGGAGTTCTGCATCACCTGTTCTGGTTCTGATTCTGATCGCTGTGACTGTTTGTTAGATCCTTTTCTTTTAGATACTCGGCTCCCATATGTACTACTATCATGCATACCCGTGCGTGGTTTCTTTCTCGACGCGAGGCTTTTCACTTCAGATAAGTTGTTATCTCCTGCTAAGAAATGGTATAGAATAAATATATCCTCAGCTAATCTCTCCTCTAGAGGAGCACTATCACATCTTACTGTCCTCTCAACTATACAAGTCACGTGATAATTACTGTTTTCCAATTTAGCCAGGTCATGTAGTGATAGCCTTATATCTTTTAAATTCTGCTCATCCAATTCCAAACACATCTTCTTTTTAAAATCATCTCTGTCCAAAGTTCCAAATTTAGAATCGATTTGAAGGTATATATTTTTCTCAGTCTGAGTTGCTATCAAGTCTTCTTCGTAATTTGACTTTTCATCACCACTGTACCGCTCATCTATTTCTAGCTCGTCATCCATGTCCGTAGTTCACATCATCTATAATATCCTACTGATAAAGCATTTTGGCACTTTTCTAATGAAAATCTCCCAAACTTTAACCAAAAAAAAAAATTATAACAAATCCTCCATGTTTCATATATCACTTAATCGCCTCTAATTGTTAGGAAATTAGTCACAACTATATATTCAATGATGAACATTCTGATTACTCAAACTTAAATTACAAAAATTACATACTGCAGATATCTGCAGTTTGCAAAATTCGACCAACGGCAGTTTGCGACTGAAATTTGTTACACAAACACAATTATAACAAATCCTCCATGTTTGTTCATGGGAATGTATGTATGTATGTATGTATGTATGTATGTATGTATGTATGTATGTATGTATGTATGTATGTATGTATGTATGTATGTATGTATGCATGCATGCATGCATGCATGCATGTATGTATGTATGTATGTATGTATGTATGTATGTATGTATGTATGTATGTAGTTATGTATGTATGTATGTATTTATGTATGTATGTATGCTTGCATGTATGTATATATGTATGTATGTATGTATGTATGTACTTATGTATGTATGTATGTATGTATGTATGTATGTATGTATGTATGTATGTATGTATGTATGTATGTATGTATGTATGTATGTATGTATGTATGTATGTATGTGCACTGAGACCGAAATTCTGGGCATTATATCATTTTCATAAATCAATGCTATCCTTATATTATATTTTTAAATATTGCAATTCATTTACCGCTGATCATAACTTTTACAGGTACTCCATTAGCTATAAATTGTACATACTTTGGTTTTAGTGTCCTCTTAAACGATCGCACAGAACATTCGGAGAAATAATAGAGGTTTTTTCTGTATCTCATGGATGGCGTGTTGCGCACAGTTCTCGGAGTCATAATATACATATCAGCTGGATCACAATCTGTTGCATCCAATTCTCCATCGTGATCTGCTCCCAGACTGCCAAACAAAACAAGCAGTAACGTCATTGCTATAAAACTTGTGCAATGCCACGCTAACAATCACAATAACAATTGACTTAAAAGGAACATAGCAAAGCTAGATTCAGTCTTCTACTGGCTAACACACGCGCAAACAGACACCCCCTCATATATAAAATTATATAGTAGTCTTGCCGTGTTTACTTTTAATGAAAACTTTATGTAATGTGCGGTATATCATTGATACAGCGTACATATTATACTTGCATTTTATTTTTTTATATCATTGATACAGCGTAGATATTATATATGTATTTTATTTTTTATATCATTCATACAGCGTACATATTATACTTGCATTTTATTTTTATATCATTGAAACAGCGTACATGTTACAGTTGTATTTTATTTTTTTATATCATTGATACAGCGTACATATTATACTTGTATTTTATTTTTTTATATGATTGATACAGCGTACATATTATACATGTATTTTATTTATATCATATAAAATACATATTCGTTCTCAGGACGGAGTTACGATATGCACGGGCAACTGTGTATTGATAGGTCCAGAGACAAAGTCATATGACAAAATCAACAATCCCCAACTCTCGTATTTCCATGAAAACTCGCCTGTATGTTCCTATGATTGTCCATTGAAGACAGACAGAGAGGGAGGGCAGAACCACGTTTTGGAAATTATCATATTGAATTAATAGTAATCGATTTTTAAAACATTAAAAAAGATTTATCAATGGGTTTTACACATGTATTACACTTCTTTTTAATCCTATTTAGAATCGTGAATCAGACATATTCCTTTCTCAAAGATAACTCAAGTATCGTTCAGTTTCATTAGGATCTGGAGCGCCTAAATTGTGTGATCATTATGATATCACTAGCCAGTAATATTAATAAATAATTTGCATTCGTAAAATTAATCTGAATTATACAGTTGGTCGTGGTTTCGAAGATCACTTTAAATGTTTACATTCCGATGATGGCTATGTTTAGTCAGGTGTTTATTTTGTTTCACAACCCTGTTTCTGTGTGGATATTGCCATAAGCATATTTCCGAAATTCCGAGTAATTACTGCTTATTAATATATTCATACTTCAGAAAACAAACTTCCCATCCGTGACACATGACACACTATCTGTTTTGCTAACATTAATATTCCTATCTCCGTTTGTTTGTCTATGTCATATCATTTGAGAACATGCCATACAAACATTTCGAGAGATGCAGTCACGCTGTTTGGTATTATGCTAGAAACTAGTTTGTTGTCAAGACCGAACTATTTTAAATGTATGTTAGAATTGCATATATAATTTAGTAGTTTCTTTGAAGCGAATTAAATAATTAAATATTGCTAGCTACATTTAAAAACACTTACCTGAGACGTTTATGCTCCTCAGAAATGAGTGAATTTGCAATGCCGTGAATAAGTCAGTATGGCACATCAAAATGTTACAGTCCCACAGACTGTACACATAATCTACTACAAAATATGAAAACTCCAAACTGTCCCAACATCAAAGATATCAAAATGGCTTATATCACAACTGCCTTTCTATAAACATTCAAGCGGTTTTTAAGTCAACATAAAAAACAATACTCAACATTTCATTACTTAATTCAAAGTTCTGGTTTAGTCAGTATTTTGTTTTCTAGATGGGTCTAAAGTAGACATTTCCGGGGAGGGAGTGGGAGACAAGTGCCCGTCTCCAGAAATCACCCATAAGGCTTGCGTCTCTGATAGCCTCTGCCAACTAAAATCCAGCTCCTGGCCTTCATGAGTGGCTTAGATTTGAAGCCCGGGGGACCGCGTTATTCACCAGTAGGAGAAGGAGTGTAGGCGGGCCACTGGCGCTTTAAAACCAGTTGCTTCGGGTAGATGGGACTCCTTGGATGGTAGCTCATCTAGGAGAAGGAAAACTCTGATTCCAAACCTCTGCTGTTTTGCGGCTATACAAACACTCATTTGAAAGGCCAAGGGAGTAAATGCCAACAAAAATCCGGAGACGGAGTCCCTAAGGCGGTCTGACATCGACCTCAATGTCATTCCGGCAACTCCTGCGACGCCGTTGGTGCCAAGCTTTATCGACATTTGTCGTTCCCTTAGGCCCAACAGCTGCGTGGAGAGGGGGGATCTGCTGCATGGCCAACAGCTGATTCTGCAGACCACCTTGCCCAGGCTTCGTAGATCCACTGGAGAGGACACTCCAGCGTCGTCGTATGACGTCGGCACAGCACGAAAAGTAGCAGTTTACCGGTTCTAAGCCAAAGCTCGATTGGCGTAAAGCTTGTTGCCAGGGGTTACTTCTGACGGTGGGGGAAATCATCAGGTCTCACTGGACAGCTACCGCCCGCCTTCAGCTGGGCAGCCCCCGTTCAAAAAGGTGCTTCACTCCATGGCCTGGCTGTTCCACTGGGTGCTTGAAGCTTAGAAAACCATCTCGACAAGTGGGCCCCAAAACTCCGCACCAGGAAAGACTAAAAAAAAAAGAAATAAGAAAACTTCAGTTCTTCGTTTGTGACCTGGAACGTTAGGACCATGTGTCCTGGACTGACCAATGACCTAAAACAGATCGACGATGCACGTAAGACTGCCGTCATTGATAGAAAACTCTCCCGACTGAAAAGTGACATTGCCTGTCTCCAGGACACCGGACTGGCTCACAGTGGCACCATCAGGGAAGCCAATTACAGGTTTTTTGGCAGCGGAAGCCCTCGAATAAACCTAGGCAACACGGAGTAGGCTTTGCCGTAGAGAACACGCTAGTTGCCTTCATTGAACCTCCATCATCAGGTACTCAGAGAATCCTTGCCCTCTGGCTGTCAATATCCTTAGGTCCGGTCCACATCTTCAGCGTGTATGCTCCAACTCTACACTCTACCCACGAGGAGAAAGACAAGTTTTATTAGGCTATGGATCAGGCAATATCCAGTATTCCAAAAACCATACCCTTTACTTGCTAGGAGACTTCAATGCTAGAGTGCGAGCCGACCATGAGGAGTGGTCCACCTGTCTCAGCGTTTATGGAAGGTGCAAGATCAACGAGAACGGGCAGGGACTACTGGAGATGTGCTGCTCCCACAGCCTATGTGTGACCAACACTTTCTTCCAATGCAAGGAGATCCATCAGGTGCCTTGGTGACACCCACGTTCACCACACTGGCACCAGCTAGAACTTGGTATCACCAGGCGTGCGCTACTGGCCAGCGTCCTCCTCACCCGCAGCTACCACAGTGCCGACTGCAACACGGACCATTCCCTTGTGGTCAGTAAAGTGCGAATATTACCCAAGAAGCTACACCTTGCCAAGAAGGAGGGTCACCCTCGTATCAACATCTGCTGTGCGACTAATCCAGAGAAAACACAGCAGTTCATCAGCAAAGTGTAGGATGTTCCAACCACAGTGACACCTGATGACACCGTTGACTCCAAGTGGGCCCATCTTTGTGACTCTGTGTATAACTCAGCCATAACATCTTACGGGAAGAGTGAACGGAAAAATGCCGACTGGTATGAGAGAAACTGGGAGGAGATAGAGTCCGTGACTGAGGCAAAGAGGAAAGCCCTTCTGGCATTCAAGGCTGTACCTGGCATAAAAGCATTCCAAGCACTCAGGAATTCAAGGAAGAACGCCCAGAAGACTGCCCGCCACTGTGCCAACATATACTGGCTTAACCTTTGCAACAGTATACAGACAGCAGCAAACACCGGGATGCAGGAGGAATGTATGAGGTCATCACGAAAGCGACAGGCTCCTCCATCTCAAAGACCGCCCCTCTCAAGTCTAAGACGGATGAAGACATCACAGAACAAAGCAAACAACTGCAGCGATGTGCTGAACACTATCTCGAGCTATATGCAACCCAAAACAATGTCACTGACACTGCCCTGGATGCCTTACCAAACCAGCCTGTCATGGAGGAGCTAGACACACAGCCCACCCTGGAAGAACTCGGAAAAGCTATAGTCTGCCTTGCCTATGGGAAGGTTCCTGGAAGCTACGACATTCCACCTGAAGTCCTCAAGAGTGGGAAACAAGCGCTACTCCAGCCGCTACACACACTCCTCTGCATCTGTTGGGAACAGGGATACATCCCACAGGACATGCGTGACGCCAACATCGTCACTTTGTACAAGAACAAGGGAGACCGTAGTGACTGCAACAACTACATGGTCATTTCCCTCCTCAGTGTTGTCGGAAAGGCTTTCGCCCGTGTTGCCTTGGCGCGCTTGCAGATCCTAGCAGCCCGCGTCTACCCAGTGTCTCAATGTGGAGTTCGAGCCGTCAGTTCAAATGTAGACATAATTTTCTCACTACGTCAGCTGCAGCAGTAGTATCATGAGCAGCAGATGCCCCTCTACATTGCCTTCATAGACCTGACGAAGCCATTTGACCTGGTCAGTCGGAGTGGACTCTTCAGAATCCTGCAGAAGATTGGCTGCCCCCCCCCCCACCACCACCACCACCACGTCTACTTGCTGTCATCATGTCATTCCACGATTACATACACAGCACAGTCAGATTCAATGGCGCAACGTCAGAGGCCTTCCCAGTAATCAACGGAGTAAAACAAGGCTGTGTACTTGCGCCGACGCTCCTCGCCATATACTTCTCAATGCTTCAACTGTATGCCTTCAAGGGCTGCAGCGGTGGAGTCCATATCCATGCCAGGGCTGACGGAAAGCTGTTCAACATCACCCGTCTCCGTCCTAAGACTAAAATCACAAAAGTACTCATCCGTGAATTGCCTTTTGCCGATGATGCAGCCTTGACATCCCATACGGAAGATGGACTTCAGCACCTGGTAAGCCGCCTCTCCAACGCTTGCAAGGAATTTGGACTGACCATCAGCTTGAAGAAAACAAACGTCATGGCGCAAGATGCAGACTCACCTCCCTCTGTCACCATTGATGGATACAACTTGGAAGTTGTCGAGAACTTCACATATCTCGGGTCCAACATCTCCAGCTCACACTCAATTGATTATGAGGTGAATGGCAGGATTTCCAAGGCACCTGCAGTGATGGTCAGATTGAACCAGAGGGTATGAACAACCCCCAACCTCACCCAGAATACCAAACTTCGTGTCTACCAAGCCTGCGTGCTCAGCTCATTCCTCTACAGCAGCTAAACATGGACTACCTATGCAAAGTCACGAGAGAAAACTCAACAGCTTCCACCTGAGATGTCTGCGGCGCACTATGCACATCAAGTGGCAGGACAAAGTACCGAATACAGAGTTTCTAGAACGCGCCAACATCAACCGCATGCTCGCCATTATCAATGAGAGGCGCCTTCGCTGGCTCGGCCATGTCAAGAGAATTGACCCGGGCTGCATCTCTAAGGACATATTATATGGGGAACTTGCAGAAGGCACACGAACAACTAGACGTAAACACCTGCGCTACAATGACGTTTGCAAGTGGGACATAAAGACTTCCAACATCGATGTCAACAAATGGTAGAGCTTTGCTAATGACTGTTCCATCTGGCGCCTAGCTGTCAAGCAGGGTGTTAGCAAAGCTGAGGATGAGAGAAATAGGAAACATGCTCAAAAGAGAGCCAAAGAGAGAAGGAACAGCTGACTGTGGAGCTACGTAGCAGCAGAGAGGGTGAATCGGACATGGATTTCAAACAAAAGTACGGCTTATACGGCCAAGTCCATTTAGAGAAGGGAGGTATATGACAGTCGTATGTCTTATGGATGGGGTGGGAACATGGATTTTAACATGAAAATCGAGAGAAAAAAATACATTTAACTCTTACGAAACCAAAAAAAAAAAAATAGTCTCCATTTGCCAAATAGAGACTTAGTGATTTAGCATCAAGGGGTGAATCGGACATGAAAAAATCGATTTAACCCAAACATTTGCCAAGTGATTTCGTCGTGAAAATTCGAAATGTCTCCATTGGGTTAAAAAAAAACTCACCCGTTGATTTTATCAAGTCCGATACGATATCGTGTCCTAGGGTCTGCTAAATTTATTGTCACAAATCCGTGCGGGGTCGATTGAGCGTGGCTAAAGAAATTTCTAAATCGATTATGATCCATATCACCGCTGCACCAGGTCTGATGAATATTTCGTAGTGTATGAGTATCAACTCCATTAAACACGCACAATACATTGCAATTATCTCTGATCACTTTTGGTATTTGTGTGAATCGTTGAGTGACATATATCACATCAGTGTTTTTGTGTCTGCCTCGGGAAAAGATTCTAGCAGGATTCTTTTGATTATCTAACATGATATCGTCATAAACGACTAAATTGTTAATACTTCCGTCAATGTCTTCCACGGAAGGGGCTTCTTCGATATCAGTAATAAATTCAATAAAATCCTCATCGATTTGAAATTCTTTTGCTTTCTCGTTAAAATCCTTTAGCACTTCATAGCATCGCTGATCGTCTACACTAGGGGCTATTAAATACAATTTGTTCCATTTCATCCATCTCGTTATCAAATTAAGAAGCAGTTGTGTTTTACCACATCCGGATGGTCCGATTATAATCATTCTAATTGAATTCGGTAACATTTCATGGTGTTTAATAGGTTCCCCTCGTCGGGTAGCTGAATAATCAACTGCATTCATGCTGTTATATATAAAATATGGATCTATATTGTGTGAAGTGTAAAAAACGTACTGGCACAGATGACTTGACGACGATTACAACTAAAAATAACCGATCAGCGCTTTCTGGTAAATGCGTACAATGTAGTACAAAGAAATTTAGATTTGTTTCGAAACCCAAGGAACCTTTAAAAAAAAACGAGGTGGTGATATCGCAGCCAAATTGGCAAAACTCCCTGGAACCCCATGGGCAAAATACCCCGGGGAAAAGCACCTTCCAGGATATAGCTACTGTGGACCCGGAACCAGACTTGATATCAGACTTAATAATCAAAATCATCCCCGACCCGGTGAAGAACCAATAAACGTCATTGATAAGGCCTGTCACCTTCATGATGTTGCTTATAAAAGCAATAATCTGCAACACAGGTATCTAGCAGATGTGAAATTAATTCGTGCGTTAAATGCTATTCCTGATAAATCCTTCAAAGAAAAATTGGCTTCATTTTTGATAAAATCGGCTATGAAAGGTAAATTGATGTTAGGTGCAGGTAATTAATAACATCATGGAATCAATTTATTATTCCCCAAGAGGATACTGGAGGGGTAAATCAGCAATCAATAAACTCGCTAGCTCTGCAAAAGTGAAATAAACCACTGCGGCTAATTGGTTATCTAAACAGGCACTATGGCAGATTTATCTACCACCGCCTAAACAAATTAATTTCTCGCATTTTGATGTGACCTTTCCTAATGAAGTTCATCAGGCTGATATATTATTTCTGCCACATGATAACGGTTACAAATACGCATTAACCGTAGTTGATATTGCAAGTCGATACAAAGAAGCAGAACCGTTAATAACAAAATCATCACCTGACGTTGCTTCTGTATTTGAAAGGATTTATCGAGGGGGTCCTCTGCACTGGCCGAATCTATTACAAGTTGATCCTGGCAAAGAATTTCAGGGTGCAGTGTTATCAACAATGAAATATCATAATGTCACTATCAGACGAGGACATACTGCACTACATCGTGATCAGGCAATTGTAGAACGGTTTAATAGGACGATTGCTGAGCGGTTATTTGGGTATCAATACGCAAAAGAATTCATCCAAGAAAAAAGATCCCGTGAATGGGTTAAAAGATTACCAGCTGTGATTACCGCACTGAATAATGAGATTACCAGAGCAATCAATATGAAACCTATCAATGCGATTAAAAAGAAATCTATACCCGTACAACCACAAAAAGATTTCAAAGAACCAATTCTTGGTAGTAATATCACTGTTAGGTATTTATACGAACCAGGAGAGCTTGAAGGTGGCAGAAAAAGGGCTACTGATCCTTTTTGGAGTGTTACTGCACACAAGATATCTAGTATAACACGATCTACGGGTAGACCTCCAGTCTATAAACTGGATTCAACTGCCCCTCAGCGGAGTTTTACACGCGAACAATTACAAGTGATTCCTGACGATACTCAATTGCCACCGCATGGTCTTAACTAGCGCCGTTGTGTCTATTACACTCAAGACAAGTCAATATCACATTGTTTCTGACATGACCGAGATTGTTATTTTTTCTGTCTACGGTAAATTGGCGAGGATCTTTATCCGAACACTGCCAACGCATTATACAATTGCAACTTGCGCAGTGATTATTCTGTTGTTTCTTCAAAGTGATTATTAATTCAGCATCAATATAAAATTCTCGTTGTTTTTTTTTTTTTTGTCTTTTTGATTGTAACCGGAGAGTTTTTTATCAATAATTTTAACATCAATATCATCAATTGTGGTGTCATCATCTAAAACAATTCTTCGGAGTTGATTTATTTTTCGTACTCTGGATACTGCAAGATAGACTAAATTTGACCATTCGATGCGATTATCTACCATCCAAACAATTGTATCCGATATAGTCAATCCCTGTGAAGAATGTATTGTTGCTGCGTATCCTAGCGTCCACGGGGATTTATTAGCACGCAATGCATCTTCAACGACATTGATATCAACCAGCACAATATCATTTAATACGAGAATTTGTTTTTCACGCTCTGCTGGAATATCAATTTCAATGTTCTGTTTTCGTGTATCCGAAGGCCTATAACATAACGGTACTGGAAGTGTTGTAAATTTTTCTTTATGTAATTCAAAGAATTTCATCTGAAGTGTGTCCCTGACTATTTTTCTCCTTGCAATTATCAAATCATTTGGTCTCCACGCTTCCCAAAACTCATTCATTGGAGTTTCTGAAATTATTTCACGCGCTATTTCACATTGGATTCTATCCGGTTGTAATCTAATTAGCGCTTTGAATTCTCGTAATTTTTCATCAAGTGATCTATAATCAGAATCAATTTCTTCATAATAGTCTACAAAACCCTTTAGCCATTCGTGTGGGGATGCACCGACAAATGGTGGTGGTTGGCCGTGATCACCGCACATGACGATTTTTGTATTTTTCAATAACAACCACTCGAGAAATATTTTAATACATCTAATGACACTGTGCATATTTCATCCCAAATTATGATTTCAGGAATAAATTTCTCTCCCATACGGTCAGGAGTCCATTTATCTCCTTTCCATCGAAAGAAACTATGATAAGTGCAAGCATTTACCCCTCTCTGTATCATTTCTCTTGCAAGTCTGTGTGTTGGTGTTAGTACAATCATATTTGATTTCCCATGGAATAACTCAATTGCCCGAGATGTTTTTCCTGACCCACCACAACCGTTTAAATAAACTGTTTTATACCGGCATATTGGATCAAAACACGGTGGTGCATTAGAAAATTCTGAACACTGATTGCTTTGTAATAATTATTTTCAATTTAACATCTGCTGATTGAATATAATCATGAAGCATTTCTCGCTTAATTCTCCATGACCCCCAATTCTCGTTGCCAGTAGCCTTGCTACTGCTTATGAATTCAGCCACATCGCTATTTATGTAAAATGAGTCAGTGGCGACTCTAACTGCGGTGTTAGTAAATTTATTTATCATTGAAAACAGATTAATAGAAGCATAACCGAGCATAGAAGCTCTCAGATGTGTATACTGCGGATTGTACCCATCGTTGTAAGTAACAATTGTACCCAATTTGGTTCCATCGGACAGAAATTCGTCTTTACGATTGACATATAGGCCTTTATTCGTTAGATCCGCGATTACAAAATCGTATTCAGCTTTGTCTATAATCAATCGTGAAGAATATCTTGTATTGTCATATTTGCCACCCTGAGTAAATTTACCGATTATTCTTCGTCCAAGATCTTTTGCTTCGTTGTTTCTGATTTCAAATAGCTGTTTAGACCAATCCATGATTTCTTGTTCATTAAAATCAAGAAACAGTTTTCGCTGTTCGCTAATTATTTTTTCTAGATCAGGTTGTGGTAACCAGACTGATTTCTGTGCTCGATAGGATATAATCGCTTCACTGACAATTAATGATTTTAACATCTTACAATCAATCATATACCGTAATAACACTATTGGCATCCAGTGTTTTTCAGACATGTGTTTACCAATAAAAAGATAACTAGTCGGATGAAGTCCTGTAGCCAATTCAAATGATACTACACAAGCGAATCCTGTTAAATCAAAATCAGGCAGTGGTCCATTAATCGCAACACGGGTCATTTCGTGTGTAGGGTGTCCAAATCGTTTGAAATATTTCTCACATTCTCCACACCCAAGAAAACTTCCTGGATAACACGCAATCATATTAACGGAAATAACGGTTTCAGGGTCGTATTTTGTATTCCATAACCCTCCATGGCTGTATTAAAGACAGGACAATCTGACATCTGATAAAAACTCACTTAACGTTGGTTTCCACGTGTTTTTCTTTCTAGCAAAATGTGCTGCAATTGATGGTAGTATAAAACAGTTTGCTAATAATTGATCGTTGTCTTCCCCCTCCAGTGAAAACTCACTAGCTAGTTTTTTCATTTGATTATGCAGCTCTTCAGTACGGTACAATTCTCCGTTGGGTCTTACAAACTGATCAAATCTACATTCATCGTCTGCAGCACTATGAAATAACTATATTGACACAGGGTCTTCTTTACTCAAATGGTAAATAGCATCAAATAATTTCTGCTCTGAAAAAAACTCTTCTGTTGGGGAAATATATTTTACTGTTCTATCCCGTGGGAAAATTGTTACTGCAGATGACCACGCGTGTTCGTTATGATCAATAATTTGTATTGGGGTTCCTTTTGATTGATATTTCGATTCGCATAATACTTCACCGGTTATTGTCCATACCGATATTGGAAATCTCAATGATGTTTCTAATTTAATTATATCCTGAATTGTTGCCCCATGCTCTTTTACCGTTAATTCCCACTCGGTTATTTTTTTTCGTCTTAGATTAGTTAGTTTATTTCCCCGGGACGCATTTGTGAAGTGTTCCATTATTCGTGTTGCTACACAATTGACCCTTGACGAAGTCAGCGGTGACGAATATTTCATTGGTGCTAGGTTTGAAATATCAGGTTTTTCATTGAGCGGATATATCCCGTAAACAACTGCTGTTAGAGGATAAGATCTTTCGTAGTATGGTTTGTCAATTCCAGTCAAAATTCCTGGTTTTGAATCCTGATTCACAGTGACAGTTTTTTGTCCTTGAGAATGGGTTCAAATTTATCCCTAATGATCCATTTTCCAGTATCATCACAGATAATGAATTTTATTCGAAAAAAATATCTTTTTTCCCCATGATGTGAGATTATCACTTCTGCTTTTTCATCATTCATGGTAGCATCGATATTGGGTACAATTCGAAATGTTGACCAACAATGAGATGCTCCATCACGCTTGAATTCATTAAAACAGTCTCTGATTTTATTAATCATGGCTCTATCAAAAATTTTATTCTTTGGTGTATCAGAAACGCCTATCGAGATTGAATTGAGCATTTTTCCAAGGCGTAATTTCCGATAATCTCTCAAACTCCTTCATATCAGAGATTTTATCAGGATTAATTTTCAATAATCTCTCAAACTCCTTCATATCAGAGATTTTATCGGGATTAATTTTCAATAATCTCTTAAACTCCTTCATGTTACCGTCTATTGGACGTTTTTTTGGTTTATCGAGATTAAATCTAGGATTAATTTTCAATAATCTCTTAAACTCCTTCATGTTATCGTCTATTAAACTTTTTTTGGTTTATCGAGATTAAATCTAGGATTAATTTTCAATAATCTCTTAAACTCCTTCATGTTACCGTCTATTAAATGTTTTTTTGGTTTATCGAGATTAAATCTAGGATTAATTTTCAATAATCTCTTAAACTCCTTATCAGGATTGAATTGAGCATTTTTCCAAGGCGTTATTTTCGATAATCTCTTTAACTCCTTCATTCTATATTTAAAACAAGCATTTAAATGAAAGATTTATGTATAATGAATCATTGTAAATGGCTCATGATTGGATCAGTGACTCCTTGTAACAAATCGTGTAGAAATGAATTCTGTGGGTATCATATGCAAAGTTTTCGACGTGGGAGCCTTGGTCCGTTACCCTGTATTCGATGTGGGGATGGAGTCAGGGGAAAATCACAATTATGTATCGGTTGTGGTGGAAAGCGATACAGGGAGTTGAAGCGTTATTATGATAAACGAATAAAAAATGGAAAATCAATCAAAAATTGTGACCCTGAAAAAGTCTCTGACCCTGACAAAATCAGCGATAAAGTCATAAGAACCACTCAAGTCTATATTGAAAGATTCATTATTAAACCAAACAATGAATTAGACAAACAATAATGTAGTATATAAATGAACCAAGAATTTAGACTACACCCAGTGATTACAAATTATGAAGCATCCAGTGATGGTGTTGTAAGAAACCGTAGACTAAAGAAACCGGTCGGTTTTGTGAGTAATCAAGGGTATTTGTTGTTTACTGTTGGAAAGAAGAATTATCACAATCATCGTTTCGTATTTGAATGTTTCAATGGATTGATCGAGGATGGTCATGTTATTGATCACAAGGATTCTAATCCAAAGAATAACAAATTGGATAATTTAGAAGCTGTTACACATAGTGAGAATTTGAAACGAGGAAAGACTGGTACTTATAAATCAATTGGGAAGAGACCTGTGAAATCATTTAATACAACAACTAACGAAGAAAAAATATTTCAATCCATAACAAGCGCCGGTAAATTTTTCGATATTTGTCCACCTTCTGTACAAAGAGTTGCAGAGGGGATTTGTCGATCTGCGATTTCAAAAAAGAACGGACAGAAAATTCAATTCAGTTATGTCTGATGCGTCATATTTTTCATTTAGAAATATATCATTGTTATAGAATAATGAATTCCGAAAATATGGACAGCATTATAGTTGAAATTTTAAAATTGAAAAGTCAGGGTTTTATACTATCAGATGGTTTGAATCCTGATCAAATCAAGTCAGATTTTCAGGATATAGAATACGGAGATAACAACAACAAGTATATGCTACCAAAGAAATATGCGCTCATCAAAAGAATTCAGAATTCTATTCGGGACTCTCTTGCATTTTCCAGTGAAGTAGGTGTGTTTGTCCCGTTATATACTATCGTAGAAGGAATACGAAAAGAATTGGGTAACGAATACGAATTGAAAAAGGAGCTTAATTCTAAAATTAGAAACCTACGGGCGTTAATTCAAGAAAATGAACGATTTTGATTGACCGACCATTTATCATTTTTTGATTGTGACCGTAAAATCTCAATGAGATTTTCATTTTTTTAGTACTTTTGATTGAAATCAGTGAAAACAGTGAATAAAAAATTGATTGACGATCAAAAAAATAATGTTGAAAGTGCCAGTATTATTTGTTTTTATAACAATATTGGCACTTTCAACATCAATGATAGAATGTGTTTTATGATGAAATAACACTTCCATGACTGTCAAAATCAGTGAATAAAAATTGATGGATCAATGGAAAAGTGGCGCAAGTCACAGTATTATATATTTTAGATACAAATTATGTGACTTGCGCCATCGATGAACGAAGGTGTCTCACGATGAAATAACACTTCCATGATCGTGTCAAAAATCATCTGACATGTCATTAATGAAAATAAAAGTGGGGAAAGTGCCAGTATTATATTTTATATACAATACTGGCACTTTCCCCATCAATGATAATGCCCTTAAAACACTTCCACGATGGTGTTAGGTCGGGTTTGAAAAATTGTTTTGCAATTGAAAAATTGTTTTGCAATTGAAAAATTGTTTCTGATAAAGGTCAATGAAGCATTAACAACACGATTGGCTCGTGAACGATTAGATGGAATTAAGAGATTTATACAAATTCGCGACTCTGTAAGGAATAAACTGCAACAACGACAGAGTTTACAAACTGATTTTGCTTTGGGGTCTGAAGAGTTGTTTAAACCAGTAACCACAGCAACGAAGGGGGTAGAGCGTGCTATATACGGAGATGTTCCCGAGACGGGAAAATCTGTTATTGGTGAACTTGAAAAATAGCAGCGAAAACTGAGGAAACAAAACAGGCTGTACAAAAAATGGAATCTTAAACATCTGAATCAAAAAAACCAGTAGATGACCTACGCGTGAGATTTAACGAGGAGGGGTTAGCAGCAATTGATAAGACTGATCCAGCAGAAATTCCTGCGCTTGTTGTTACGACTTATGAAAACAGAAATAAAATGTTGAAACCATAACATCATAAATATGTTAGAAGTATAACTCACTGGGCTGATATATTCTACAAAATCAAAACTGAAAAAAGTCAAATTAAGACAGATAGTCCATCATACATTGAATATATCAATGCGGTGGGTACAGTGTATAAAAGATATGAAGAGTTTAAACAACAACAAAAACCGCAAAAATTGCAGGGAAAACGACAGCAACCTGCAAAGAAAATATCTTTCTCGCCTAAAAAACAACAACAACTACCACCTGATGATGATGCTCTTGATTATTTACAAACCACGGATACAGACAAACTGGATGAAGCAACTGGTTATAGCGGAAAGGGATTGTCCAGTGGGATATGTCCTGATAGTGTTATCAATGATATATCACGATTACAGGTTCTTGTAGGAAGGTTCCGAGCTGGAAATAACTCTCCAGAAATAATTAATGAAGCAGCTGATATCTGTAGGCGGTTATTTCAAGGCGGTATCATGGATATCAGCACATATCGAGATTTCATTGACGAGTTAGCAAGTGGGTATCATAGTGACTGAATTGAAAAATTGTTTTATGAATCTGATGACGAAGTCATTCGATTAGATAAATAACAATTAAATAAGAATGATCATACACTACAATCATGATAAACCAGCCAGTGTCTATGTAGTTTATTCACGGTTTCCAGTTTATAGCGCATATTACGGAGATGGTTTCGGTGATACCATTTTATGATTATTTTCAAGAATGGCTCCAAAAGTGATGCCGTTAGCTAAACAATTAGGAATGAAAGCCATTGATGTTATTCGTGATAAGGGTATTAGTGCTGTTGGAGATCTTGCTGGAAAAGCGTTTTCAGCCGTGAAAAATAAAATAACATCATTAGTTAGACGAAAAAAGAAAACGGTACCATTGCCATCTACAGCGCAAATGCCTGCAAGTGTTAGTAAAATTATAAATAACGCAGTAGATGAAAAATTACCAAGTGACCAAAAAAACATGATAGCAAACATGATAGCAGGAAGTGGCTTTAAAAAAACACGACGATGAAAATCTTTTTACGATGAAAATCCTACGGTGAAAATCGTTTACGATTTTACGATTTAGACTCTGATAAATAGAATAAAATGTTCAAACGGTCACCTAATCCAGCATTTGATATGGATGCCCCAGTGCTCAAGAATGATTCTGTACGCGATTTTCAATTTTATTCTTATCACGCAGTACAACCAGATCTCCGATCGCGAATTGAACTTCAAGTTCATGATACCAGTAAGTATTTTTTGCCGTGTGAGGCATTTATTGAAATCGAAGGAGAACTTGTAACCAATGTTGTAGCTAATACCCCATACGACAATAACCCGACTATTAAAGTTGGTTTTGTTAATAATGGGACCATGGCACTATTTGAGAGTGCAAGATATCTCATTGATGGAAAGGAAATTGAATCCATTGACCGTGAAGTTGATGTGTCCACAACAATAATAGGGTTAGCGAGATATTCTGATGATTATACAAAATCAGCGGGTCCATCTATGATGTTTTCTAAGGATATTACTGATCACCCTGAACACGTCCAGTATTCTAGAGTCAAGGCAACACATGTTTCTTCAGTTAATCCAGCACCAGCCGGATATGTAAGACCAGCTGGTGATTTTGATGTCATAAATAATATTACTAATTACAACCTAGGATTTGCAACACGCGTAGCAACGTTGCATGGACAGCGTCGACAATTTTCATGTGCGATTCCACTGCATCATATATTTGGATTCTGTAGAAACGTCCGAAAAGTTATTTATGGAGCTAAACACAGAGTAGCGCTTGTACGAAAGGGTACTGATAATGATGCAATCTGGCGTGATGCTGGTGTTGCTGATGGTAAAGTCATTTTAACAAAACTATCATTATGGATGCCAGTGTTAACTCCATCAATCACAACAGAAGAAAAATTGTTATCATTTATGGACCAAGGAGGAAAATCATTGTTGAGTTGGTTATCAGTGACTACGGATATTAAACAAGACAATGTTGATGATACATTCACATGGCACCTGGCATCAAAACAAGGGGTTTCAGCACCAGGTCATATATTTATTGCGCTACAGAATAATGCACGAGTTGGTAATCAAGAACGAAGTCATATGATATTTGATCAGTTAGGTGTTAATGAAGTCTCGCTGAGAATAAACGGACAGCAGGAACCATCCGAGGATATACAACTTGATTACAATCACAACCATATTGCACGCGTGTATCATAACCTGTTGTCATATATGTCACGTGATCAAAATATGGAAACTGGTTTGCAAATATCACAACTTGATTTTAAAAGCCTCTATCCGATTTATTACTTTTCACTGGAACATCTTGATTTAACAAGACAATCTGTCGTTGATATACACTTTAGAGCCCGTGTAACCCGTCCTGGTGGTATTGCTAATTATAGAGCAGTTGCTGTCATTCTCAGTGATAAATCAATGCTACTTGATTGAAGGTGTTGGAGGAAGAATGAGAATCATTGATGCACCAGTGGAAAATCTATGATTGAAATTGTAAACGATTTAGAATCAATCTATTATGTATAATGTCATATAGTAATATTAGTGATGAGTTAACCCCCGGTCAAATCAAAAAATTGAAATCGGAATCAGCTAAAAAATGTGGAACCACAATCACGTTGAAACCCAATCAAATTAATGGTGGTGCAAATAAATTGTCACTGACAACTCGCCAAATAAAACACTTCAGTGATGCACTTGTAGCAAAAAAAGGTGTTCAGATTGCTATTTCTGCGGCTGCTATCAAAAATATGATTAAAACCGGCGGTATATTCCCGTTATTTGCTGCGTTACCAGGATTAATTGCAGCGGCCGCACCAGCAGTTGCAAAAGCAGTCGCATTGGGGTCAGCTGGAGGCTTGGGAGCAAAAGCGATACAAGGCATTACTGAATCATATGAACCGAAGAAAGGACGAGGGTATAAAAAAAGGGAAGGGGTCTAAGACTACCAGGAACCCCGTATTCATGGTACAGCGGAAAGGGTCTAAGACTAGGACCGGTTTACTAGTTGGAGAGGAATCTATGGTTCCAATGTCCAATTTTGATTTAATTGATGCCACTAAAAAACTAGCGATTAAAAATTTCAGAGATGTCTTTATGAAAGATCAGTTACCGGCATAACCAAACAGCGTTGAAACCGGTATTATTAATTTAGATAACAGCACTGGACCTGGAACTCACTGGGTTGCATACGCTATTGATCCACGTGCAATCGTCTTTTTTATTCATATGGATTAGCACCGCCTAAAGCATTTATGCGTTACATAAGCCGCTTAAAAACTCCTCACTGGTATTCTACGCTACCAACACAACAAATGAATAACCCACCAATATGCGGCAGTGAAGTATTAAATGTCCTTGACGCTATTTCATCATCTGGAAAACCACCTGATGTTGTCGTAAATGAATACACTAGTAATCGCTTTTTAGAGAGAGATGTATAAAATAATATGATTGATATTTGGGGGAGATCTTTTGAAACCCAAAACCGATGGCACTGCCAAAATGTCTGCAACCGGTGATATAAAAAAATTAATCGAAGATGAAATAGCTGAGACGTTGAATCTTGCAAGTGTTAATCCTAATGAAATAGTTGTATTTCAAGACAAACAGGGTAAATTGAAAACTAGTAATGTGTCGTTGGATGATATTTTAGTTAAAGAACGAAACGCAATCGAGGATACTATCGCGTTATTTTCCGATCAGGGTAAACTCAAACCTGGTGTACTTTTTTCGACGATTACAGATAGATTAAAAACTCTCAACGATGAGTTGAAAAATTCTGTGTTGGAACTAGCAACACTTCAATCTAAAACTGAAGAACAAGGAAAACAGTTTTCAAATTTTCGAAGAAATATTGTGGATAAATTTATTGGAACCCCGTTGGATAAAATTGAAATAAAACTCCCTGATATTAAAAATCCATCGATGACACGAAAAACTTCATCGGAGCCATCAAACATGATTTTTCGAGGATGGTAACAATCATTGAAAAAAACAAAAATTCCTCATGAGAAAACCAACAACGTAGTATACACGATCCAACACGGATCATTTGCGTGGACACCTACAAACAACAAATTAGATATCACTGCAACTGTCAAGGGTATTTATCGATTAACACTAGTGACAACGACTCAATTTAATATTTCATCGTCGAGTTCATCAGGGGTCAACAATACGATTTCAACGATCATCGACAAGGATACAACTGAAAAGTTCACAATAACATCTACTGATAAAAATTTGGTTAGGATTTCAACAACATGGTATGTGGAATTCGTAGCGGATTTAAGTAAATAACGGTTTCAATTAAAATCGTAAACTGATTTAAAAATAAAATGATTTCATCATCGCAATATCGCTATGATCAGGTCAGAGAATTTCAAAATAGACTCAAAACCCTCACTGAGGAGTATCAAATAAAAATAAAAAAATACCAACGAAGAATTACCGCAATTGATGTTACTGTGTACGCTGTGAGTGGTGTAATCACTGGAGCTGGTATTATACTATCCTCGGTAACAATGATGGCCCCGATAGCTGTTCCAATTTGCATTTCTGCGGCAACAACAATCGCGGAAATAATTTCAATTATAACAAAAAAAATATCATTATGCAGCCAGCGTAAACTACAAGACTACATAATTCAATTTCATATTGTGTCCACTGCATACTCGCAATTATCCTCGTTGATATCGTCATCACTCGATGATACAATTATATCAGATAGTGAGTTCTCAGCAATGGTCAGTATTTATAATTCTGCGGTGTCAAAATTAGAGCGACAACAACAGTATAATGACAACACAGATGGAATTACTTCAACAAATAGTGGAGAACACAAACCCAGTACAAACAAGCATGATCTCAATAACATCAACGAATCCAGAATTCAGTGTGAATTTCCCTACCCCAGTCCCCGTGAAGGAAATCGCGTTAGCAAAATTACGAGTGTATCACAGTTGGCCTAACATTAGATCAAAATCATTTGGTGGTCAACAACCCAATAATTCACTGGTGTTCTCGTATAAGAATAAAGACGACGGTACCCCAGACTGGAACGTTGTTTCGATACCAACCGGATCATATCATATTGAACAAATCAATGCTGAATTGCAACGTAGAATAAAATCGATTACTGGGGCAGAATCAAAAATAGCTATAACAGTTCATGAGCCGAAACTATCATCTGCCATTGATATAAGTACAGATGGTTACGTCGTAGATATCTATCAAAGCTCAATAAGGACCGTACTAGGATGGCCTGAATTAACACCCGGGGGGGGGGGAAACGTTAATTTACCAGAACCCCAAAAAAAATGATTATATCACACACAGGATAAAATCTGATAATCCAATAAAGAGTTATAGCGATTACAGGATTGCTAGAGATTTTTTTGATATCGGATACCAACTACCTGAGGGTGGAGGGGGGACGACTTAAAAGAACATCATTTTGTTAAGTAACCTAAAATTATCGAAAATTTCACAGCAATGAATAATGATTTTTCACTGTTGTTAATATCCCTTAAATCCGGCTCTCTCACCCGGGATGAATTTATCAGCGTCGTAGAAACATGCAATAAAATTATCGACGATATGGAAACATTTAATTTGAAAATTATTCAGGATATGTTAGATGATAATAGTCCCATATCGAGAACAACATTTGCAACAGACTATAAAATCCCCGTCAAAGATATTCCAGTATTTAAACTACCAGGATATAACGTACCGGAACTAAAAAAAACTTCTCAATGATGCCATCGATATTGGTTTTAAAAAAATTCATGATACGTGGAAAAAAACATCATCACCGGAAATAAAAATCCTCAAACATAATAATGACCCAGATGGTGGTGGCAGGCATATTGCTCCTCAAAATGTGAATATTTCATCGGTGATAGCGCTCAATTTAGTATGCGATGTTATCGAAGGAAGCTATCAAATAAATTTAGAACGATCAAATCAAGCTCAGCAATGATATATTCTGTATTCATTTGCACCAACAGCTCCTCCAGGGTTTCTAATTATTGAGTCTCCGGTGAATCCAGTCTATAAGCGATGTCATAATGATTCGCTAACAAGAATTAATTTCAAACTCACTGACCAGTCCAATAATCTGATTGATTTACAAGGTGAGGTTTTACAAATTAGTCTGTTTGTGAAATCCTAAGACCCTAGGACACGATACCGTATCGGACTTGATAAAATCAACGGGTGAGGTTTTTTTAACCCAATGGAGACATTTCGAATTTCCACGACGAAATCACTTGGCAAATGTTTGGGTTAAATCGATTTTTTCATGTCCGATTCACCCCTTGATGCTAAATCACTAAGTCTCTATTTGGCAAATGGAGACTATTTTTTTTTTTTGGTTTCGTAAGAGTTAAATGGATTTTTTTCTCTCGATTTTCATGTTGAAATCCATGTTCCCACCCCATCCATAAGACATACAACTGTCATATACCTCCCTTCTCTAAATGGACTTGGCCGTATAAGCCGTACTTTTGTTTGAAATCCATGTCCGATTCACCCTCTCTGCTGCTTACGTCATCGCTTCACGTTGACGGACGGATGCCAAGGAGATGGGAACAACGAGCCAATAAATATGTTTAAGAAAACAACAAAACAAATCTGCACAGCATCTCCCTCAGTTTAATATCACATCTGTATATAGTCTACGGTATTTGAAAGGTTCGTGCTCCTGATATTTAGGATGATACACTGATTTGGTGCTGTATAAACCATCAACCTCGGATGGGAGTCCGCTAGCAGTTGTCATTACTCTGTTATGTGGCTACTGAACGTAACTGTGGGTGGAAATTAGGGCAATATGAGCTGACTTACTTGTGTCCAAGTTCATGAGCCGCTGTCCTTACTGTCTGCTCATAATCAACTGTCTGTATAATCGAAGTTCTCTTACCCGGATTGCATACCCCGCCAGTCCGGCTAATACCTGGAAAAAATAGGGAAGAAAACAGTTTATTCTCTTTACAATATTTATTGCTAACACTGAACAAAACATTATCAGCCACAGTGTGCAGAACTAAATTGATTACGAAACAATGCCTAGATCTTTGATTATTTCATAAGACCATATTTTAATTTCGTCCTTAAAAGGGCAGTATACGTAATGTTCATTCCATTACACGTGGCTAATAGCATGTTTGTTCCTACATTACAATATCGTGCCAATATTAAGTATATGGATCTAACACTCACCAGTTACTCTATCATGTTATTCCGCCAATCTCGCGGAGATGGGATTGCCGTCATCGCAAAGAATAACATCATCAAATGTCTTAAACACAACACGACTTCCAATTTATGCCACACATCGTGTGAACTAGTTCAAACAACATTCACACTGGAATTAAGGCCATTTCAATTTTTATACTTCTACCGCCTTCCTCCTAGAAGATAAAAGCAAACTGACAGAACCTCTCTTTTGGAGCTGTTTCCAAATCCCCTGTAGAATGCAAATTCGATAGGTGTCAACCTGAATATTTTGGAGATTTCAATTTTCACTTTGACAGTCATGGAAGCCCATACACATCAAACTTCATTTTTCGAAACTGCCATTATAAATCACCTGCTGAATAAACTAACACTCGACCATAACGGTTTAAAGAACTAACACCTATATAATCTCTCGTTCATATAAATAATATTAGATTATTTTGGTCTAACCCAACTTGGATCTCATCTTAATTCAAACAGTTCCTCAAGCAATGTACTGTCTGCATATTGTTAGATAATGGCAATCTCTCTGATTCGGTTTGCGGAAAGAATACAGTCCTCACCCTTCTTGATTTGTCTGCAGCATTTGGCACAATATACCATGATATATTACTCACCGTCTCCAGCATGTATTTGGCATTCAGAATACAGCCTTACAGTGGTTCAAGTCATGTTTAGTCAACATGACCAAAATTGTAAATGCAAGTAGAATACACTCAAGCCCAGTTGATCTGTTTTATTGTGTTCCATGTGGTTCTGTTTGTTGGGTCTGTTCTCTTCATTATATATACTCAGCCGCTTTCATCTATCATATGTAATCATCTAATGTCTCACCGATTGTATGCTGATGAAACCCAAAAGATACAAATTTATGCACCAAACTGAAGTTGATGCGACCATCCAAGAAATAGAGAGGTGTATTTTTTATGTGAAATCATGGACGACATGTAGCAAGCTGCAGATGAATGATGATTAAAAGGAGTCCATTCTGATCACAACACAAAGACTTTCTAATTCATATTTTTTAATAATAATAATAATAATAATAATAATAATAATAATAATAATAATAATAATAACATGTGAATATTAACAGTAGTTACTTAAGACATTACAGTTTGTCTTTGGATAGGTGATACTATTGATATATTTGATTTTTAAATGGTATTTCGTGGAAAAGATCAAATGTAACCTAATCGGCCAAATCAGTAGAAGACTGCTTTGTGAGAAATAATTTTGGATTGGATGGTTTACTCTGATGCCATGTATGAGACTATATGCACATTCTCACTACCAAATAAATTGGCCCGAACTTAAATCGTATCGTGGTTTTTAACGGACATTTGCTTAAATAAAATGTGTGTCCCACGAAAGAACGAGCATGTTAAAAGGGCTTGTTATAATGAGAAGAAAAAAAAGTCGATATGTCTTTTCTTATGTGTGTACTCTTACCAAAAATAGAATTTTCTACGATGGAGTTTTTGTACAAGTCATGCCTGAAAGTAACAAAGTTTTTTTATGTAATATAAAACAATATTTTTCGAAAGAATTGTACAATAATTAAATCATGTTTTACAGACATTTCAATACACGATTCAAGGGGAATGTTTGGTGCAACAACTTTTAAGAAGAAATCACAATTATGTGACCTCACACAAGGTTGCTGAGCTTCTGTTTTTCAAGTAAGTTTTAACCAACTGGTGGTATATCAAAGATGCATTGTATCTATCAAAACAATTATTTTTTTTTTACAACAATTACAAAACGTTATTCGAGTTATGAGCATAGTCTTCATTAAACCGGGACAAGAGGTTTTGACGCAGGGAGTGAACACGTCACATCCCTATTTTCATCCGTACGCAAAACAGTATAACCCACTTAAAACAAGCGAGCGCTACTATACTATTAAAAAGGAACGTATTTCTAATAGATATATATATATATATATATATATATATATATATATATATATATATATATATATATATATATATATATATATATATATATGTATGTATGTATGTATATGTAGATATGTTTCCTTTAAATAATTACAAAATTCCTGAGATCTTTAAAACCATTTGTTGCATGAGTAAGAGCAATCGTCCGAAAAGTGAACGACAAAGATACTAAAAAGAAAGAAAGAGCAATTATCGTCCTTCTGTTCAAGAAAAAAGTAGACAACATAAAATCAAATGCAAGTGACAGAGACTTGTGTCAATGAGCAGAAAGTGCACATTATGAAATGATCAATTTAGAATTCCAATGTAAGGAGCTGGTAAAGGAAAGCAATATTTCCATTAATCAGAATGTTACCACGTGATCAAATTTAATTACGTTTATTTCTGTATGAACTCTAAAAATAGTCACTGATAGAGCATAAAATAAGATCTGCCATTGAAGGTACAAAAGAAGTAAACATTAACATTTCTTGTCAATATTTTTGAAAAATATGGATAAAAATGTTTGAAGTGCGCTAGGTCAAGGTCACTGTAATACGGTATTATAGCTATACAACGCTGACACGAAAATGTTAGAATCT
Organism: Unio pictorum; assembly: GCA_030141615.1. Lineage (NCBI taxonomy): Eukaryota > Metazoa > Mollusca > Bivalvia > Unionida > Unionidae > Unio > Unio pictorum. The sequence continues at coordinate 706,117 of JARLTB010000176.1, read as the reverse complement.
GATGATTTTCGCTAACTTTGCTTTATCTGAAAATTTCATGCACGATAATATTGAAAGGTTTGCCCCATCCACATTTTACATGCTTTTTTAAGTGGAAGAAATATCACAAACTGTGTGATCATTTAGTTTGAATGAGCCAACACCATTCCAATACCCAGTTTATTACCAGGGTGACCACAAATCAAACGCTTCAAATAACTCAATATGGAAGATCACATAAACGTATCTCAACATCGGTACTCACAATCTACGAAGGAAAAGACTCAATGGGGCTACAACACTTTCACTGGTAAAAAATTTCATTCATTCAATAATCGTAATAAATAAATTAATAATAATAATAATAATAATAATAATAATAATAATAATAATAATAATAATAATAATAATAATAACCAGTATACTGGACTGTTCATTAATGTAAGCTTAAATAATATTGTTTGATACTTAGTTTGTTCTTATCTATTATTTTCTTAAAGTAGATAAAATAGACATTATACTGTGCATGTTAGAGAGAAAAAAACTGTAATCATCCTGCCATATTTATAAAAAGAAGACTTAACTTGCTTTGAAGTGAATTAAATGTAGTTTATCTTTAAAAAATTGTGACATCATAAGAAATGTAACAAATTTGTTATATTAAAACAAATAATGAAAGGGAGATATGCATGAATAAATCTTTCCTAGCATCTAAATATTTCAAATGTTAAAAACCATTTACTACCAAGATGAAAACATGAATTTCAGAATGTTGTGCAAAGCGAATATATAGGTGTATTTAATGTAAGCTGCGTCTGCACATGTGGCTTAAACGTTATCCATAATTTATACGAAAGCAGCCCCCATGGACACCACAACATGTTAGAGAAAGCTGAATGAAGTCCAAGCTGAGAAATACCATAAACTAAGCTCTTTAAAAATATCAGGGCTGATATTAATGTTTACATTTAAGTTCCATGTGGTCGTTCAGTCGATATTTTTACAGACCCTGAGTTTAAAAAGCAAACGGAATGTTAAATGGGAAACTAAAGTTGAACAAAGAAAGGTTTATCAAGATCGACTCAATACAAACCAATTTATCCTTGATCAATCGGGCCCCGAGTGGCCGAGTGGTCTAAAGCGCTCTCCGTTACGGACCACTATCATCTCACCACTGTCTGCGTGGGTTGGAGTCTAAGATTCGGCTAATGCAGTTATGTGAGAAAGCTTGCTAGTATCTTCTCGTGGGTCGGTGGTTCTTTCTGGGGGTTTTCACGGGTTCGTCATCCACCAATAATACTGGCCGCAAAGTATAGTCTAAAAAATGGCCTTAAACCCTACAACAACAGCAACAATAACGACAACAACAATTCCTCGATCGGACATGTATGCAGTCAATCCGTTTATGATGCAAGATAATCCTATCACAGTTAGATGCAGGATTTGGTTATACCTATCCACCCACTATGTAACACGTGGATTAGAATTCCACAGCCAATTAACACCTACAAGTCTTGATTAAACAGGGGCTGAATATGTCAATGTCACTATGCAAAATAATCTTCAATGATAAGAAAGAAAATGTTGACAGGAGAATGTACACCACCTGTGATCAAAACGCCCCAGTCAAGTCAGCAAAAAACTACCTCATACGCATTAATTCAAAAGTTCCACTAAACAAAGTGCAACAAAAAAAAGGTAATACATAATTTTCAAGTTAAGTGTCATCTATCCAGGCTAGAAATGTAATTTACAAAATATCATGTATAACTCTTGGTTTGTATTATATGGCAATTTTCAATGAATAAGTATAGACAAATTAAGAAAATGAATAACAAAGAGTAAGATACAAGTAAAAATATTTAAATAGCAAATACAGGAAAGTGTCATAGAATCATTCATTTTTATAGTGATATTACATTGCTGTATTATAATTATCATTGCAATATACTTAGAAAAATTCGTACGTAATACACACAATTTACAAATTAAATTGTTTTGCTGTTTTGAAGCTTAGAGTGAAAGTTTTTAAACCAAGAGCATTAAAAACCCTTATCTGCCTCTGTATTCGTCTGTTCTTTTGTCTGTCTGTTTATGTTCTACACTGGCGTAAAAAATTTGATGAGAGGGATCATGTTATGAAATATTGTCCCTTAAAATGGATAGCTTCCACTTTGAATCAGGCAAATTATGACAAGCACTCTAGCATTGCTCTATACCCTAACATGGGCTTCCATTGGTTGAAGGAATGGTATTATGATGACCTTATTACGATCAAGCAGGACAATCCGAAGTGCTACAAATAGCTACATTACAGAAAACCCAAAACGCTCAATTTAGAGTTTTGCTTCTTAATGATGCAAACAAAATAACATTACGAACAATTTAAATTGAATTATAATCGTTTAACTTTTTTTGTTTGCGTTTATCGTTGTATAAACTGTCAGTTGCTACTCACACATCTTACGTACCACCCTTCGGGCGTTATTTATGGTGTGAGTTGGCAACGGACAGTTTATATAATGAGAAAGGCAACGCAGATAAAACAAGGTTAAACTCTTAAGCATTTTTAAAGGCAAATGGTTTTAACGGTTACTTTTGATAATATTTCATTGAGATTGGAACTCACTAATATGGCTTGTAGCCAAGAGATTATCATCTTGGCAACAAACATAAACTACTGTGAATGTGTTAAATCATCTGCTTCAAATGAGAGAACATTGTACATGTGCATAACTTAACTAGTAGAGAAACTTATATGGAAATCAGGAAATATAATTTGAGTGAAATGTTTATGCTTTCTAAAGTGTATCTCAACAAATGTAAATAACTAAGAATACGCTAAACATGGTTACATGTGACCAGTTAGGACTGCATCAACTAAAATGAAGAGGAATATATGCAAATATCGTCAATTAACTCAAAAACAACATATTTGTATATATTTTTTAATAATTGACGTTGTGGAAAATAGTTGTTTCCATCTTTCGGATCTGCTAGGAGGATTCATTTTTAAATACGCCTGATTTTGAAGAATGTGTTGAATATAAATATGTGTCAATCCAATGAAATCGAAACCATTTTCAAACTTTTAATGTATATAATGATCATAGTTTCTAAAACATATTATGGATAGAATGTGTTTTAAGCCATCTATTCATGAAATGCTATAGTGTTCTGGTTGGCAGTTAATTGGCTTGAGAATGTATGAGAGTGTATAGAGTTTACATAGAAATTCTACAAAACGCACGAAATTATTCGAGAGGTAATTAATGCATACAAGTGAAAGAAGAATCAAAGACCTTTATGGTAATGAGCTGTTGAGATACGTTGAAATGTAGAAACAAAGTTTTATCGTATTTCTGGTGTAACTGAATAGTAGTTTAGAGAAACATGGCTGCAATGTTAGTGAAGATTACTCCAAGGTCTAACAATCTATGCTTTACAAGTATTTACTATGTTATGTTAGTAAAGATTAATCCAAGTTCTAACAATCTATGCTTTTCAAGTATTTACTATTTTAATTATGTTGTGAGAGCCTGTTTTAAATCTATCTTTTCGGAAAACATTCATTAGAATGGTGTATTGTGAGTACAATGAGTGCACACATTTAGCAACCTTGTACCAACTTAACTGGAAAACATTCATCTTATGTATCCAGGAAGTTAAATTTCAGTGTCAAGAATTACTCTTTTATTATGTAGGATCTACCTTTACAAAAATATATTAAGCTTGATATTGTTACGTGCTTAGGCTCGAATAAACAGTAACGTAGAAAGAGTGAGAATAACAAGCTTGTAAAAACTTAATAAACAATTTACTGAGCACAAATATTTTCCAGAAAAGAAAAAAAACTTACGGTTTTAAGAATCAATTCCAAAATTATTCCAACAATAATTCAAAATATTATCCACTAGAGAAATTGCAAAGGTCCTGGTAATAAAATGTCCAAATAATTCCAAGTTCTATTCCCAGCGAAATATCCAAAATGGAAGACGATGCCACTTGATGAAGTCAGTTCTTGGTAATAAAATTCTACGAGCATAATTCTTTTCCAGAAAAATAACAAACTAAATCCTCTTGAATCCAAACAAATTGAAATAATTTCCAATACCAGGTAACTCAAAACGACGCATCTTAATATTCTAACAGTCCAAGTTCTACTAAATAGTTCGATCTCAATACATAATTTGTACACCTGTTTTTACGTAAACACGAAAGGGGTCACATAATATTTTAGAATCTTTTAGAACAAATTTACGTTAAAAAAACAAGTACACGCTGTATCACCCAACTAAAAATAGAAAGATGTTTATACAAAGGTCCATAATGTCCATGGAACCAACCTATCATTTTAAAAACTTGTTTACAACTCTGAAGCCAGGTCAGAAATGAGATCAACACCTGGTGTTAATTTTTTAAAGTACAGGTCATCCCGGAATGAATAAATCTTAAAACATAAAATGTCAAATTTGAATCTGACAAACAAACAATAAAAAAATAAATATAAATGACTTACATCAAATATACCTAACAATATAAAATAGGGAAATGCATATATGCTTCTCGTTCGTCCACGCTTTTTAAAAATATTTCTAGCTTGAATTTGGTCAATTGCTCCCAACGTATTATATCCTGATTGTTATGATTATACATGTACGTACCGCGTAAATAGCATTGCGACGTTAAATGAAGGCATAGAGTTTACACCGACTGCCTCGTCCCAGTCAGTGAAATCGTTGAGATATGGTGAAGCTGCAATATGCGTTTTGCCATCAATTGTTATCACTCTAGACCTATTGTGTGGAAAGTGGACGCGCTGCTTCAATTAAACAAGAAACAAATGGGGGAAAATAATTATTGTGTGTAATCTCATTATCCCTATTTCATAGGTTAACTGTTAGAAACGACTCATTTCCAAATTTAACATTAAAATGAGATTGAGGTTCACGATATGTATTTAAAGGAAATATTACCCGGTATATAGTTTCGATCAATAAGTAAATACATTGCAAAACATAGACGGGTTTTCGTTTCCGTGGAAATCAGATGTATACAATATTTTCAATTACAGCGTCTTAAGCTCCGACCTCGAAATTTAACAATATTTGTCCAGATACAAATAGAGAAAACAGTGATTTTAGGACATGATTCTAAGCATACATTAGACTACTTCAACACGCCTGAGTCTTATAAAAATATCGGGGAGATAGCATTTAGTCACAAATAAGAAAGTCTCTCATTTAAGTGTATATGCACAATGATCGTATCACGTGTGATGGGCATTGCTAAGGTCTACATTCACAATTAACAGTACACTAACGCTATACGTATAGACTCGCTATAACACAGGATTCAATATCATTATATCATTTTACAATAGAGTAAGCCAAACTTTTAGTTTCACAGGAAAAGCAGAAGGCTAAAAACGTTTAAAATATAGCGTACATTGCGATAAATCGGTTGTTTCATTTTTCAAAATCAAACAAGATGATATTATGACGGAATTAAATATTTTCTCTTGAAAATACATTAGGGCAAAAATCAGTTTGTTTGTTTATCTATTAATCTACCAAAGACAGTTTGTTCACTATTTAAACATGTTGCAGGCAGTGACTTTAAAAGTCGTTTTAGTGAAAAAAACTATAACATTTTTAGATATATTATCGTCGATTTCGTCTCAATCTTTCATAATATTCTTTGTCATCATGTCTTGTAGTGTGTAAAGAAATTTATGGATGTTGCAGAAGAAAAAGTAATTATCCTTTTGGATCTTGTCTTTCTGAACGTGTCCATGTGAACATTGATGCTAAATTCTGTTGGTCAATGAGCACATGGATTGATATCATGGCCTTGGCACTGAATTTTTTAATTTTTTTATTTTAAAATTATCAAGAGTAGTGAACCGTGTACATCTATATATAATTTATAACAAATCACTCAATGACGTATATGTATCTCCAGTGGTTAAACGTCTTACCGGGAAAAATATGAATGCAGAGAGTATGACCCTGATGGATATTCTTGAATCCAATATTCCTTTGTATAGCAGATTTACCTAGAATAAAATGCAAATATTTGAATTCACGATGTTCCTAATTTATGAATTTCATTCAAATTATGTTTACAAAAATGGAT